>JASDQU010026816.1:3273-29536 GCA_032191745.1 Picea mariana
ACTAGAACAACGCTTGCTGAGCTTGGAGTCTTTGGATGAGGATCGTCGATCCTCATTACAGAACAACGAGGTAGCTAAAAAATGATCCAAAGCTACCTTCGATCGCCATGTCAACCTTCGATCATTTCGCGAAGGCGACCTTGTCCTAGCCTATGATATCGCTCATGATACCTTTGGCCATGGAAAATTTGAGTCACTGTGGCATGGCCCTTACATCATACAACATTGCCTCACCAAAGGCACCTACATCTTGGCCTCCCCCGAAGGCCTCACGCTCAAAGAACCCGTCAATGGGTTATACCTCAAGAAATTTTATGCTTAAATGTAGTCACAACTACTTTAGGTTAGTTTTTCTTCTCTAGCGTTTTTTAATCTTTTTTGATCCCACATCTAAACTATCCTTTGTGCTATTGACAGATGACTCCTCTACCAGCTTACCACATTGGTTACGCCGACGGTGCCAGCCGTTGGACACAAAATCTCGCTTCGGCTGCTTGGGCTCTCTACACCCCTTCACATGAAATGCTACATTCCAGCGGCATCTGTTTAGGGCCAGCAACCAATAACCAAGCCGAATATACTGCTGTCATTGGCCTCTTGACCGACCCCCAGCATCATCATATTCATCACCTTAGCGTTTTCCTCGACTCCCAACTTGTCGTTCTCTAGCTCAACAATGTGTATCGTGTACGCGATCCATGCCTCTTTCGCAAATACCTGCAGGTTATATTATTATCTCGACATTTTGATTCTATTACATTTACACATATTCCAAGAGAATTGAATCAAACATCAGATGAAATAGCTAACACAGTGTTAGATTGGCATATATCACATCAAGCAACACATACATAAACATCTCATACATCCTGTCACAGCATATAGAATAGCTATCATCATAAAACCAAAAACACATGTAAAACACATTTGGATCTCCATAAACATGTATACTCATATATATACGTGGGCCCCTCAGGCCACCTGAATGTTTACATACAAAACAAAAGTACATCGGCCCGCAGGCCCGTGCCACATCATGGTACAAAAATCGGCTCACCAGCCTAATAAAAAATGGTATACAAAATACATCATACAATTAGGGGGCCTCTAGGGCACCCCCATCTGCCCCTCCCTCAGGAGGCGGTGGTGGCCCACCTCCACCTGCCCCAGGCGGGGGTGGTGGAACATCCGCAGGACCACCCTGCCCAGGCGGTAGGCGTCCATTGGTCATAGCAGCAAGCACAGCTGCTCGCCGCATGATCGACCGCCATGGCGGCGGTAACCCGACACACTACTCCAGGAACTCCTCGTCCTGGATACGGATCCACATGCCCTCAGGCACATCTCATAGAACCGTCTCAAACCGACGGACTAGATCATCATCAGCTCCGGCTGTCGTCGGAGGAGCATGAGATGGCCCCGCACCAGGGTCATCCCAGCGGTGCCTCTGCACCGGTCTCTCGGGATCTGCTGGTCCCCCAGCAGCTTCATCCCTCAAACACCTCACTCCACGCGGCGGTCTCTCCTGCTCTCACTGCACTGGTGCCTGGTACACATCCACCTCACGCCCGTGAAGTGCCATATCTGCACAAGCACCAAACAAGCAACAACAGATTCTATCAGTGTCTATACATCAAACATATGCACTAGTATATCAAAAACACAAAATAAATCACAACATACCCATACACAACGTACCTTTATGGTCAAACACCTCCCCAGGAGGTAGTACCATATCTGGGTCCCTCCGGAAGTCCACCCCCGCATAGGGGAACCGGAGGATAAACTACGGCGTCTGCCGCCATATCTGCGCTGCCTCCTCTGAAAAGTAATGACCCCCTTCACCACCACCGTGGCGAACCAAAATCTCGGACCACTACCTCAAACGCGGGTCTCGTACAGCTGGTACCTCCAGCACCACCCTCGGCCGCAACGCCGGCACCCTCTCCAAGAAAAATGCCACCAGGATGGAGCCAAAAGCAAACTCCCCCCTGCCTGCAGACCGACAACGGTCCAGCTGCGCGATCATTCGCGCATGAAGAGCCAAACCCCAGGCGAACCGCTCACAGCCCACCACCACCCTCTCCATCAACATCAACTCCCCACCATTAATCCGGTGGGGCGCTGTGGACCCATAGACCCGCACTATCATCGCCGCTATGCAACGATGCAGCAGAACATCTAGCGCATTGATGCGCACGGACAACCCATTCATATAGTGCCCACCTGAGCAGAATCGCTCGGCGACCTCCGCAAGATCAGTGTCCCTCGGCAGCACAGGCGCTATCGGCAACGGTGTTCCCTGAAAGGGGAGCCCAGTTAAAAAATATATGTCCTCCACCGCAGTGAAGGCGACCTGCTCTCCTCGCACGAGGAAGCAGTGCTGCTCAGGGCTCCACATCTCAATCAGAAATTGGAGCAAGTACTCATGGGCCTGTATCAGAGGGCACTCAAAAAACTTTAGCAACCCACTGGCTGCTAAAGACGCCCGCACTGTCGGCCTCGCCTCGGCCACCTCCTCCCGCAACGGCTCCCAGTCCCGCTCGCGCCATCGCACATCCATACTCACTGATCGCTGCCTGCACACAACCCAGAGACCTATATTAGCTTGAACACTCATCCAAAACATCACAGTAAGCTAATTTTTCACCCAAAAACCTTGCCTCAAAGGTGCGGTTTTACCACCCACAGGCGCGCGCACATGCGCACCTGTTCACTATACAGGCGCGCATGAGCGCGCGCCTGTTTTTCCCACAGGCGCGCTCATGAGCACGCCTGTTCACAATACAGGCGCGCTCTAGAGCGCGCCTGTCATACCCACAGGCGCGCTCTCAAGCGCGCCTGTTCGCCCTACAGGCGCGCACACATGTGCGCGTATTCAGTGAACAGGCGCGCACTCATGCGCGCCTTTCACTGAGTCGCCCGCACATGTGGGCCCACCCTCTACCCAAAACCCCCTAAAACTCCCGTACGACCCCCCGTACCTACCCTGCCCAAAAATTTGAAACCTATAAACTATGCAGGATGTTCAGACCACTAACCTGAAACTCGCACGCCGGGACACGGATGCCTCGTGCTCTCAGAATTGCTCAATCTCCTCTGAATCTTCTCTGGAATCACTATAGCAGCAGGTACAAATGAGGTGGCAATGTGGGCCCTACAGTTATATATAGGGTTTTTGCCAAACTTCCACTCACCATTCCGGGAGCCCACGACGTCCATTTTTCGAACCATCTTCAGCCACGAAATCAGCATCCCGCCACCTACATCATGGTTGTCCCTAGGCCACTTTTCATCCCGAGCCCCCGGGGCGCCCTTTTTTCATATCATGGCCAGGTACGCACGCGCATTGTCACATTTATCTAATACATGTTCATATTTGTTATCCTCTTTAGATATTGTTCACTTTGGGTATTTGGTTGTTCTATGTGCAGGTACTTGATCAGCATCTCTCCACATCACTCCTTCAGGTATATACTCAGCACTGGCATGTAGTCTCTCCCACGGTATTTCATTTACCTTCCAGTCACCCCTCTGATATTGGCCTTTAGGATACCCATTCCCGGCTCGGCAGTACTCACACCTCCATTTGCATTTTTGGGGTACTGTCACCCGGTAGCATTCTCACCTACATGAGTTGTCCCATTCATAGCACCTATTGGCACTTTTGACACTCATGTTGTTCTTCATCACCCTTTAGGGATGGGAGTCCCAGTAGTCTTTCAACATGTTGCAGTTCAACCACATACTTCTTCTCCTCATTTTTTTTTGCTAGCTTCCCATGCGGACTCCCAGATTATCGCTTTATGCTTTAGTTTGTTTTACCTGCACACCCGCAGGATCATGAACCCTCCATCTCACCCATTATCAGTTTGCCCATCTGCGAACCGATCTTCATTTCACCTATCTCATACAGAAACTCGCCAATGGGGCCCCCACCCTTCATCCATTTTCACCAACATTTCTGCCCTACCAGGGGCACTCATTTTACACTGGGGCACCCGTTTCTATATTTTGTACATCTTTCCCAAATTTATTCATTATTTCTTTTACAAACACCTTTATTTCCATTCATTTCCAATTATTCACTTTTGTCGTCACCATTGGTGACCTTCTTTCCTTTTTTGGCCACATGCAACCCATGTCACCCTTGGTTGGAGCATTACTTCTCATTCACCTTCGCCGGCATCGTTTATATCTTCAGAGTACTACCCAGGTCACTTACCATTTATCCTCTGAATTTGTTCACCTTGTCCCGCCTCTGGCACAACTTATCCTCGGTCTTGGCGTCCCCTTGACACTTGACCTTGTCACACGGTTGCAGCCACTGTTTGTCTCATACATTCTCCAGCCAAGAGCAGTCTTGAGTCTTCCCATTTCTTGACTTCGTCCATGTACCTCTGCCACCTCTTCACCTCAGAAGATTCCATGAAGTCATTCGCTTCTGGGAGTCGCGTCTCCCTTTTGTCGACATCAGCACACTTTTCCAAAAGGGTGACAGTATCTTGGTCCTCATTTCCCATTCAATGAGAGATCTCGGACGGCACAGGGGGAAACACCATTGCTCCCTGATGTCGTTGACCCCCATAACATTCGACGCCAACACTTTCTCATGTTGCGGTGGGTCTTACTTTGCGACTATTGCAGTTTTTATCATCAATTGCCGAAGACCTCTGAACTTGGTAGGGCCACCACTGCCCACATCACTGTCGTTGTTTACTTCCGCGACCATTACCACTGGTTCAGAGTATGTTCCTTTGCAGAATTGTCTTCTGCCTTTATCATTCCGCCCCTGAGGGCGCTGCAGTCATCTACATCAACAATTCAGACATTTTTTCTTCAGAGTTACATCACACGAGCATGGGGCATGCCCGCCTCGTTTGTACACACTTGTATATTGTTTCACACCTTGTGGAAGGTCGGATCTACAGATTCCTTTCTTCTCCAATGGATTGCTCTATACGGTCTCACTCTTGCTCTCCCTTACAACACCATTCTTAGTAAAAGAAACATTGATGAATTTCAGCTATATGTTTTGCTCCTAACCTCATCCATCAGGGGGCATCTGTTATCACTGAAATTTCATCCGCACAGGGTGACAAGAACTCCGCATCGTCAACACAGAAAAAAAGTCATTCATGGCACAAGGTTAATCCACAGCACAGCAAAAGGGTCAAAACTATACAAAATGGCCAAAAAATTACAAGGCTCTTTGCACCCACTGGGCGCACGCGCGTGCGCGTAACATCTTCGTACAGGGAGCGCATATGCGCGGCTGTGGGGTGAAAAACCTGCGCGCCTGCCAAACGGCGCATTTATGAA
Source organism: Picea mariana (assembly GCA_032191745.1). Lineage (NCBI taxonomy): Eukaryota > Viridiplantae > Streptophyta > Pinopsida > Pinales > Pinaceae > Picea > Picea mariana. Next base: position 8,596 of record JASDQU010026816.1, read on the forward strand.
ACTGGTCGGCCTCCCAACCACTAATGGATCGGCTCCCAAGTTTATTTGACACCAAATCAGAGCTCAATCCGCGTGGGGGGGCTGGTCAAAGACCTAATTGTGCCCTAAAGAGCCCCTCTTCACATTCAAAAGAGGTTGCATAATAACTCAATGTTTGGTTATAAAAATCCATGAATGACCACCATTTCTTCAAATAATTCTTTGTATTGTTATGCTGTTGAGATTGCTAGAGACTCATTCTTTGGCAATAAACATAATCAACACCATTTCATAGGCTTTCCTTCTCTCACTAGAGTGGATAAGCTTGGAGTTCTTTCACCCATATTTTCATCTTTCATTGTAAGGAGAGCAATCAGTTGAGGGCCTCAAGAGCCTTCCATTGGAGAGGGAAGGGACCCAAGTCCTCTTTCTCCATTGTGTATCTTTGGATTTCATCAATCAGACCAGCTTATATATTGGTGATATTGGTCCATTTTCATTTGTTTTTATTTTTGTTCCTATTCTCATAGTTTCATTTAGTTTTTGTTTAATTCTTGTTAATAGCTTTGTTGTTTTCTTTCTAACCTTTTACCATACAGCTGTCATGACTAGCAGAGCCCAACTAGGCATGTAAGTACTCTCATTGTGCTCATCAAACGACGAATAGAGTGAAAACACTCATCATTAGTTCTTGGGTTTTGACCATGCCATCTACAATCAGTAGTATCTTTTCCAAGCTAGTGCTAATGTTTGAGGTAGGTTCATCATTGTGGACTATCCTAGGTTTAGCATCCATTCTGACTCTTGGGGATGAGAAAGGCTCAAGTCTAGATGATGAAAGGCTATCTTCAATCCTTGTAGCTACTTCTTGGGATTGTTGGATTGTTTTAGGGGATTTATCCCAAATGTCTTGTAAAGACTTTGGTATAGAGAAATATAAGGAAACTATCAGAAGGATGATGGCTCACTGGGATATTCTACATCAAATTTTCAAATTTGTCATGGAATTATCTAATGGTTTCATTTCTCTTGTTTTACGAGGTTATTTAGCCTTATAAAAAGAATTTTGGGGTCTTCCTTGACACTCCATTGTTTGAGGAATACTTCCCCCAACCTATCCATGGTTTTAATACTAGCATCAAGGAGACCATTGTACCAACATCTAGCGCCATCATGGAGGGTAGCAGAGAACAATTTCATGGCTAGATCCTCAACATCATCATTGATGGGATGAAGCTGAAAGAAGGCCCAAAAATTACTCATATGATTCTCAACACTAACTACATCATTACCATTGAATTTAGGCAACCACTTCTCATACTTAGGAGGCATTTTCCTAGGGTATCTTGGTATACTTGTCATGTCTAATGGTTCGAAGAGCTTGGAAGACCATTGCTTTTGGTTATTATATTGGTTTGGATTAACATCATGAGTTCCTATGCTAGACATTTTGTTTAAAGGAAGATTGCCTCCAAATAATGATTTTACTATGGGAGAATTTTGGGGAGGTTTTGTTCTAAAGGACTGGGGAGGGTTGGTATACCTCCCCAAGATTTGTGGAGTCACTAGATATTTTTCTTGAAACTATCAAAGCAATGAAGGGATCACCCTCAGTGGATTCGCCAGGTAATTTTTGAAAGTAAAGGATTTTTAGGAAAGGCTTACCAAAAAGTGTCGCCTTTGAGGAGAATTGACTCAGTGTTCCCCAGCAATGGCGCCAAAATGTTATCGAACAATTTGTACTTTCCCAAAATACAAAGGAAAGTGAACAATAAATTGACGTAACAGGAGGTTGTCCTATCATTGTCACCTAAATAAGACACCTCTTTCTCTTTAGGGGTGAAATCCCAGGGGATATGTCCCTGATGACCTGGGGGTTTGAGAAAGAAAAGGTAATAACATCAAGAAAAATTATTCCACTCTCTCAAGTCACACTAATCAGAAATTCCCAAAGGTTTAATAATATGAAGCAAATATATGCTTAAGTGTACCTTCCCAGAACAAGACAGCAAGAAAACATTATTTGCAAGTAACAATTGATATTAGTCCTTCGTAAAAACTTGGACTTTCAATAAAAGAAATGAGTTGATATACAAGATGAAGAAAATAGAAATTTATAACATCAATGTATATATAATGATAGCTTCACAATGTTGTTGATTACAACTTCGTGAGACATCCTCCAAGACACAGACTGAGTGAGTCGACTTGTGAGAGACCCCATGAGTTGGGTGTGCCCATGAGATGGGTGCTTTGTTCATCTATGAGACTAATATGGAACATTGTGTGCCCCTGTGTGGGGAATATTCCCATGAGATGGGTGTGTCATTTGAAATGAAACGATGTGTATACCCCTGTGAGGGGTGAAGGTGCCCATGTGATGAGTGTATTGTTTTCCTATGTGTAGAAAGTTGATACGATGTGGTACTCCAGATGATTATCTTGTGAGACTTAGTGAGATAGAGATATGTTGAGTAGGACGTCCCTATGGATGATCACAAGTGGACGTACCCATAGTGTCTGAGCACTAGTGTGTGTGTGTCTAGATGATTCTCCTATGAGAGATAGAGATATGTTGAGTAGGAAGTCCCTATGGTTGAGAAAAAGTGGACGTGCCCCTAGTGGTTGAGCACTAGTGGGTTTGTGATATCCATTGTTATATTGTTTAAGAGTAATATTTACTTGTAACCCTAATTGTGATGTAAAGGGTACAGATCGGCCCCACCATAAAGTGAAATATAATTAATGTAAAAGATAATTAATATTGAAATTATTAATTATATTATGAGTTATTGAGGTCGGTCGTGTTGTGCCAATAGACACCACTTTTGATGTGTCCAGTCTAGTATAAATAAGGGTGATTTCCCCATTGATGAAATAAAACACACATGTGATTTTGGAAATTTCAACAAGTACATATTCTAGGGTTGAAGTGTGCACCTCTCTTGGGCACTAGCTTCATTTTGGAGAGCACCCTTTTGTGTGCTAGGTCTATGATGTGGTAGGTCTTTCTCTTGAGAATATAGAAAAGGGTTGTTGGGTTTTCTTCCCTTGTTGAGAAGGGTTTCCTAGGATATTTCTTTTGTTCTTGTGCATGGTATTTCTTCTTGTGATATTGGTTATTGCAGCAATTGTTAATGGTGCAGTTGCATTTGTTTATGGTTCAATTAAATGCTAAAAATGAAATAAACTTCATGCTTGAGCCTAGCATAGTGAAAATTCAACATGGTATCAGAGCATAGGTCTTGAAGAACCCATTGCACAAGATTCAAGCAAGTTGTCCTCCTCCTTCGCAGAACCGTACGACCCTCCTAGGGTTCCTAGAAAATCCATACGACCCTCTCATTTTGGGTGATTTCAACACCTTAAACTTGGACATTGTGGCTAAAAACTATATAGGAGTCTATTGCCTCCTTCAACTCACCTCCAACAAGCTTCAGATTTCATTTTCGAGCATTTTGGATTTTTGGCCCTAGGGTTTCGCAATTTCCTGCAAACAAATTCAGACTTAGGGTTTCTACAGCTCATTGAAGGAGATTTTCAGATCACCGGTGTCCTTATGACTTTCAAGGCTTATTGTTGGTAGTCATAAACCCAAAAAAACCTAAGGTTGCTAGTGTATCCTAGCCATTAGGTTTTCTAGCCTAGTTGGCAAGGGTTTGTAAAGAATCTAAAATATGATAAATAGAACTATGATGGAAGATAACCTTGATGGATCATGAAAATACAATTCCTGGAAGCCAATACTTCAAAGAGATGAAGACATCAAAGAAGAATACTTCTTATTCATTTCAAAACTCTCAGGTATGGTTCCTACTAATGATGATACTTGGTTAATTGACAATGGTTCCTCCAGGAACATGATTGGTTTTAAAGATCACTTGAATAATATTGTTGAGAAAGAGACCAATATACATGATGTACTTGGAGACGATGCCAGATATAATGTGAAAGGGGTTGGAAATTCTACCTTCCAACTGGATTCTGACATGCATCTTCAGTCAAGTGAAGTAATATATGTACCTGGGATGAAGAGGAACCTTGTCTCCATTTCTTCCTTAAAATACAAAGGCTACAAGGTTACCTTTTCTGAAGGAAACATTCTTGCATGGCACAAGGACTCACACAAAATTATTCCAAAGTAATTAGTGTTTGAGAAAGCAGCCTATACCAACTGACCATCAGACCAATCCAGGCCCTATCACATGATACTATCATCTTGAGTGAGCTATGGCATAGGAGACTTGTTCACATTCATTATAAATCTATTCCAACTCTAGAGAAAATGGTAATAGGACTTCTAGAGATACAGATTCAGCATAAAGGTGTTTGTAGAGGTTGTGCCCTTGGAAATAATGCCAAAGGGTCCTTCTTGAGCAGTGACAATAGCTCAAAGGAAATCTTGGAATTGATACATTCAGATGTGTGTGGGCCAATGACTATTGCCTCCCTAAATGGATATTTGTACTATGTACTCTTCATAGATGATCACTCTCAGAAAACTTGGATTTAATTCCTGAAGACCAAGGATGGAGTCCTTGCAAAACTTCAAGAATTCAAATCCCAGGTTGAGAACCTGACTGGAAGAAAGATTAAGGTAATAAGATCAGATAATGGAGGATAATACGCCTCCAAGGATTTCAAAAATTTATGTATTGAAGAAGGGATCAAGAGGGAGTACACAGTTCCTTACAACCCTCATCAAAATGGGGTTGTGGAGAGGAAGAACAGGACCATCATTGAGTCAACCAAAGCGATGATACATGATCAGAGTCTACCTATGACTTTGTGGGAAAAAGCATCTGTGATAGCAGTATATGTTCAAAACAGAAGTCCTCATCAGATTTCGAAGAACATAACTCCCAAAGATTCCTTCACCGTAGTGAAGACTGAGATTGGATACTTCAGGATATTTGGGTGCCCAGTATATTTTCATGTAGCCAAAGAGAAGAGATACAAGCTAGAACCTTCAGAGAAAAAGGGCACATTTGTGGGATACAGTGAATCTTCGAAGGCATATCGGATCTACATCCCTGGAAAGAGACAGATTGAGGTAAGAAGTGATGTTATATTTGAAGAAGATATATCCTTTCAAATGTCTAGAGAATCTCATATGGAGATTGACAGTGAGATAGTACCTTCTCCCCCTTTAGCAGTTCAAAGGGAGATAGCTATTATTCGAGTCGATCCAATTGTTCCAGTTGATCCAACTGCTCTAGTTGATATCCCTAGAGACATTGCAGTAGGGTATAAAAGGCTTGTCTAGGCTCGAAACACTCTGCAAGAGGTAGAGGGACATGCAACCCCTCAAGGCACATCCCGAGAGAGCAAGAGACCAAAGTGATTTTCAAGCTATTTTTCAGACATGAGCCATATCATTGATTCTGAACCTTATTGTCACGGAGAGGAGAAAGGTGAGCAGGTATGGAAATATGCCATGACAGAAGAATATCATTCCATCTTGAAGAATGATGTATGGGATATTGTTCTGAGACTAGAAGGGAAGTCTATAGTGACTTCCAAGTGGATCTATAATATCAAGCATGGATTTGATGAAAGTGTTGATAAATAAAAAGCAATATTTGTATCCAAATGTGATCCAGGTGGATATCAGTGGCCACCCACCTTTTCCAAATGGCTCAAAATAGTTTTCTAGCAATTTTGGCAATTTACTATTTTTAGCAGGTTTTAACTTCCGGGGCCATTTTGAGGGTCCAAATGAAGGTTTTTCTAGATTGAGGTTCTCAATGATAGTAGAAGGAATGATTGATCCCCCAAAATGAATCTCCCCAATGATACTTTTCCAACGAGCTATCACACGCCTAAAACAGAGATCGTATGCAAAAGTTACGACGCCGGGAAGTTGATGCACCAACTTACCCAAACATGGCCCACATGACTTTTGGCGCTTCATCTCCTAGGGTTAGGTTTTTGGATGTCTAGGAATTTTGGCAATCCAGATTATTGTAAAAAGGCCTCCAGAGCCTCATTGTAACCATCTTCTTGCGAATGCGAGTAGCCGTCACATCTCTTCTCAGAGATAAGCTGCCACCATTCTAGTGAGTCTTTCACTCTGTATTTTTACAGTCTCTGTACATTTCTTTCATTAATAGAAATCATGTATTACTGTATCTCTATGTTTATGGTTGCATCTCTAATATATTTCTATTATATTACTGTATATACATGATATCTCTGTGCATTTATTTATTATATCTCCGCTCTCATTTCGTGCGAAAATAATCTGGATCAGTGGTATCAGAGCAGGCTGCTCTTGATCGTTTTCAGTGCATGTCCCCGATGAGGTCCGAGTATAGCAAGTTGGGTCTTGAGATTGTCTCTCTTGAGGAAAATCGCTCTCGCACACCCAAGAAACCCTCAATGGCAGAAGAAAAGAAAAATGATGGAGCAGATGATCCTATCAGTTTGTTGCTTGAGCAAGCTCTCACACGACAGAGGGACGAAATGATGGAGAATTTTTCCCACATTCTTCAACGCCTACCGATAGCATTAGGAGCATATTCATCAAGTGACCACTTTGGAGGCACCTCGCCTTTCAAGGTACAGGTTAATTTTGATATTCCCATATTTGAAGGTCAAATAGATGTAGATGCCCTAGATAAATGGTTAAATCTGCTAGAAGGTTATTTCTTTGTTCATAATTTTTCAGACAAGGAAAAGATCACCTTCGCACTCCTTAAGGATATCCCCCATGTCAAACATTGGTGGGAAACTTACTGGGAGTAGAGTTCCACAGAGGATTTTGGAATATATGGGGTTGATCCCACTTGGGATTTTTTTGTGGATGCGGTAAAGGAACAGTACTACCCTGTTGGCAACTATGAGGAACAATACATGAGATGGACCACACTGCGGAAAGAGAAGGGCCAATCAATTCCGAAGTTCACCAATAGCTTCCATACCTTGCGCACCAAGCTAGGTATCAAAGACTCTGAACGACATTTGGTTCTGAAATACCGTGGGGCTCTACACATATACATCCAAACTGAAATGGATTTTCTGGACATCTCATCACTCGGTGCTACCTATCGATATGCTGTTAAAATCAAGCATAAATTTAAGCACCAGAACAAATGGGAGTTCGGGTATGCAAATCCACAACAACCAAAGTATGACAAAGACAACCCTAACAAACAGTCTCCTGAAAACCAGTCCAAGCCACAGGAAAAGAAGGGTCACGGGAAGACAAAGAAGGACACTGGAAAATGGTGTGATTTCCACAAAATCCCCTGGCACAAAACCAACGAATATCGCTCAAAACAGTCATTGGTGGCCGAGATCAAAGACAAGGAGTCGAACCCTAATTCAGAAACTGATTATGAAAATACTGGTAAAAGACAGATCATCGACGAAGACCCCACTGCTATTGTCGTGACCACAGCAATTCAACCAGAAGAACCAATAGATCCTGAAGAGGGGGAGCACCTTTTTCATTCATAGATGTGGGTGAAGGGGACCCCACTACATTTTATTGTTGATAGTGGAAGCCAGACGAACCTCATCTCAGAAGAGGTCATCAAACAGTTGGGATTGTCGACAACACCACACCCGCAACCATACAGCATTGGGTGGCTTCACCAAGGACGAGATCTTCGTGTCAGCCAGCAATGTCGATTGTCATACAGCATCCAACCCTTCAAGGATGAGGTATTATGTGATGTTGCCCCACTGGATGTTTGTGATGTTCTCTTGGGCTAGCCATATATGTAGAAACGCCATGCTATCTATGAGTCTCGACCCCGTAGTGTCATTATTACTCTGGGGGGTCATCTCTACAGGATACCAGAGGTAGTTCCATCTACTACCCCACCTAAAAAGTGCTGCAAGGTAGTATCTCATACTACAAAATTCATATTCTCCACAATCTGTTCAAAAGGGGAATAAAAGGATATTGCAACCACCACAGCTTCGGCCCAAGCACCTTCTATCCAATAGAAGCAGGTCAACAAGGTTTCAATGAAGCACAAAGATTTCTTCTACACACAGTCATCTAAAATATCTAGAATGGTTAAAAAGGTCCAAACCTTCCAGCCAAAGGTTCGTGATAGCCTTCAACAAGCTAAGCAACGCCACTTCTCCAACAAGGCAAGCAGATCACCAAGATTCAGATTCAGCAATCGCTTTCCCCTCTCCCCCGGGAACTCAACGCAATGGAGACCATTACTTCCTAAGGAGGTAGGATTGATCCAGGTGGATATCGATGGCCACCCACCTTTTCCAAATGGCTCAAAATAGTTTTCTAGCAATTTTGGCAATTTACTATCTTTAGCAGGTTTTAACTTCCGGGGCCATTTTGAGGGTCCAAATGAAGGGTTTCTGAGATCGAGGTTCTCAATGATAGCCGAAGGCATGATTGAGCCCCCAAAATTAATCTCCCCTATGATACCTTTCAAACGAGCTATCACACGCCTAAAACAAAGATTGTATGCAAAAGTTACGACCCCAGGAAGTTGATGCACCAACTTACCCAAATGGGGCCCACGTGACTTTTGGCGCTTCATCTCCTAGGATTAGGTTTTTGGATGTCTAGGACTTTTGGCAATCCCGATTATTGTAAAAAGGCCTCCAGAGCCTCATTGTAACCATCTTCTTGCGAATGCGAGTAGCAGTCACATCTCTTCTCAGAGATAAGCTGGAACATTCTAGCGAGTCTTTCACTCTATATTTTTACAGTCTCTGTACATTTCTTTCATTAATAGAAATCACGTATTACTGTATCTATGTGTTTATGGTTGCATATCTGATATATTTCTATTATATTACTGGATATATGTGATATCTCTGTGCATTTCTTTATTATATCTCCGCTCTCATTTTGTGCCAAAAATAATCCGGATCAAAAGGATTCTCACAAGTAGAGGGAGTTGACTATGATGAGACATTTTCTCTAGTAGCCCGATACACTTCCATCCGTACTATCATTGCACTAGCTTCTTCCATGGGTTGGAAACTACATCAGATGGGTGTAAATACAACCTTTTGCAATGGTGATATTGAGGAAGAAGTTTATATCAAGAAACCAAAAGTATTCGTGATACACAACGAAAGATATTATGTGTGCAGGTTGAAGAAATCCATGTATGGACTAAAGCAAGCAACTCGTGCTTGGTATGAGAAAATGGATGGATTCTTGATGATTTTGGGCTTCAATAAGAGTGTTGTTGATCCAACCCTATATTATCATATTTTTGATAACGAGTACCTAATCTTGGTCCTATATGTGGATGACGTATTCCTCACTAATTCAGAAAGTCTTATTGTTGAATGCAAGCAATCATTGACTTCTAAAGGATCTAGGTATGATGCACTACTTCTTGGGACTAGAAGTATGGAAAAGGACTGATGATATTTTCCTAAGTCAAGGAAAATATACAGTGGAGATATTGAATAAGTTCAGTATGATAAAGTGCAAATCCATTCCTACACTGATGGTGATTGATTTGAAGAAAATGAATGATGCTTCTACTGATTCAGGCGAGATTGATCCACATTTGTACTGACAGTTGATTGGATTAGTGATGTATCTGGTTAACACCAGACCTAATATATGATATGCAGTGAATTTACTTAGTCATTTCATGAGTCATTTGAGACAGACTCATTGGATAGCAACAAAGCATGTATTGAGATATCTACGAGGCACAGTTGGATATGGCATGAGATATGCCTCTAGTGTAGACTTGAGTTTGCAAAGCTATGCTGATGCAGATTGGACAAGGAGCACATTAGACCAGAAGAGAACATTCGATTGTTGTTTTACCTTAGGTTCTACCATGGTTTCCTGGTGCAGCAGGAAACAAAGCTTTGTGGCCTTAAGTACCACAAAAGTAGAGTATATAGCATTGAGCATGGAAATCTGTGAAGCAGTGTGGTTTTGAAAGCTCCTAAAATATTTATTTAATCATGAGATGGATCCTACCATTATTCATTATGATAACCAGAGCTGTGTGAAGCTCTTTGAGAACCATGTGTTTCACAATAGATCGAAACACATTGAGATAAAATATCATAATATCAGAGACATGGTACAGAGGAAAGAAGTGCACGTGCAATACCTTCCTACACATGATTAGATTGTAGATATCTTCACCAAATTGCTTTCTAATACGAAGTTTGAGTATTTCCATGAGAGACTTGGCCTGGTGGAGAATGCCTCCCTAGCTGAGAGGGAGTCTTGATTATTACAGCTTCATGAAACATCCTCCAAGACATAGAATTAGTTAGTCATCTTGAGAGAGACCCCATGACTTGGGTGTTTCCATAAGATGAGTGTGTCGTTCCTCTTAAATACTGAGAAGGAATGTTGTGTGCCCCTGTGTGGGGAAGATTCCCATGAGATGGGTGTGTCATTTGAGATGAAACTATGTGTATACCTCTGTGAGGGATGAAGGTGCCCATGTGATGGGTGTCTTGTTCTCCTATGTGTAGAGAGTTGAGACGATGTGGTACTCCAGATAATTGTTTTGTGAGACTCAGTGAGACAAAGATCTGTTAATTAGGACAGCCCTGTGGCTAAGCACAGGAGACATGCCCCTAGTGGTTGAGCACTAGTGGATGTGTTTCCAGATGGTTCTCCTGTGAGAGATAGATATATTTTGAGTAGGACTTCCCTATGGTTGAGCACAATTGAACGTGCCCCTAGTGGATGAGCACTAGTGGGTGTGTGAGATCCATTGATAAGGGTAACATTTACATGTAACCCTAATTGTGATGTAAAGGGTACAAGTCGGCCCCACCATAAAGTTAAAGATAATTAATGTAAAAGATAATTAATATTGTAATTATTAATTATATTAGGAGTTATTGAGGTCGGCCCCTGTTGTGCCAATAGACACCATTTTTGATGTGTCAAGTCTAGTATAAATAAAGATGATTTCCCCATTGAGGAAATACAACACACATGTGATTTTGGAAATTTCAACAAGTACATATTCTAGGGATAAAGTGCACACCTCTCTTGGGTGCTATCTTCTTGGTTTTGGAGAGCACACTTTTGTGTGCTAGGTATATGGTGTGGGAGGTATTTCTCTTGAGAAAATAGCAAAATATTGTTGGGTTTTCTTCCCTTGTTGAGAAGGGTTTCCCAAGATATTTCTTGTTTTCTTGTGCATGGTATTTCTTCTTGTCATCTTGGTTATTACAACAATTATCAATGGTGTAGTTGCATCTATTTATGTTTCAATTAAATGCTAAAAATGAAATAAACTTCATGCTTGATCCTAGCATAGTGAAAATTCAACACACAATTATGCCTTGAACAAGCTTAAAAAATGACCCAAAATGGTAACCTAGAATTAGCAATATGCTAGCACTTATCAGAAGCTAAGAAGGAAATGTAAAAATCAACTTGAACACTCGCTTGTAGGAGCTTTTACTACTGTAATATATGGATGTAGCTTACTTTTGTATCGGAAGCAAGAATATTAGTAATTTATTCTAATCTAGGGTTAGGAATAGTTAGCAAAGAGCTCGAGGTAGATGATTTGAGGGTTGTTTTCATCCATCAATCAAATGCAAGGTATAAACTAGTGCCTTTATGGTTAATGAAGTCACTTTTTGCAACAACAAACTTGAAGAAAACAAATGATAATATGTAAACAAGAGACAAGAGGGAGGATTGTTGAGGTGTTGCTAACCCAAGGCCTCAATCACCAAACCCTAGAAGGAAAACGACTACTAGGAAGTAGGTAACCCTAGGCCCTAGCAGTTTTCCTTCTTCTTTAGCTCAAGCTTGGTATAAATAAAATATTAATGAAGCAATAGTGTTAGAGTGCTACAAAAGTAGGGCTCTAGCATATGCTTCTATGGAGGTGTCTTCTAGCAAAATAACCTAGGTGGATAACTATTGAGAAGGACAATAACATGTGCTTAATTTCCTAGGGTTTTACACTAGCAATTTCATAATCTTAGTAAATGCAAAGTAAAAGATACCATAACCATTCAAAGAAATAATAATTGCAGATTTTCACTTACATTCACCAAGAATAATCTAGCAATATGCCCTAGTTGAAGACCTTCCACCATGAAAATGCCAAAATACACAAAACAAAGCCTCTTCCAAGAGTTGCACACCACTTAATTTCAGACAATAAGCCTTAAAGAGGCCTAATTTTAGACCTCACACTTGCGTGAGTGAAACATGATGGAAAAATACATAGGACTTTTCACTTATTTATACAATTCAAATGACCTTTAATTACAAATTAGGTCAAAAAATGTCGACATGGCTAGTTGCATCAAATATCCAGTTTTTTACAAAAAATTGACAAATTAAACCCTAAAATGTGAAAACGAGGTGACATCATTCCCTTCTAGGGTGATGTTGGGCCTCATAATTGAGACGTTGGCCTCCAAGAGAAAAACTTTAGGCCTTCCAAGGCCTCTTGATCATGCCATGCATGCCACTTGGCACACAACTCCCTCCATCATGTCCATGTGATGTTGGGTGATTTCAAGGGTCACAAGGGTGACATCATTGGCCTCTTAGGGCCAACGTTTAGGGGGAAAGGAAAGACCCCCTTGGGTTGAGGCCTGCCAAGGTGTCTCTGGTGTAAATCCCTCATATATCTCATGTGGAAGCCTCTGGTATATGTCTACCCCTCGTTGGGATCTCAACATCCATCTGGTGGGGTTTTAGCCCTATGGAGGTTTGAGCTAATCATCTCCCCATATGTACTTGTCCGTTGAGCGTAGTCCTGCAGCAATAAGTAATTCCTCCATGGGATCATAAATCATATGGATCATAGCAATGCCAATTACATTAAATAATCAAGTTACCCAAACATGTGCATAAAACCCCCCTTTTCCTAGACAAATGCTCAAAGACATTCTATTATTCTACAAGCCAGGTTTGGAGAGGGTTCCAGGACATCCTATTGGGATAATTCTCCTTAGGTGTGGGGTGTTTCTAGGTGAAGACTAATCTAGGTCATTTAATTGCATGAGATGGTGTGGGGAAAGTTTAGGCAAGGGGTGCAGTGATGATAGGAAAATGTAGGTCTTACCTATGGGCACCTCTGAAGAGGGTGAGTTTCACCTTGTCATGGATGTAATTGTTTCCTAGCCCATTCAACGCATTTTTTACTTCTTATCTTATTTTTTTTTCTTTGAAGCTAATAGTTGGGGGACACTTCCCTGGCGTGGTGACCAGTGGTGACAACGTGATCCACACGCATTTCATGGAAATGAGAAGGTTGGATCATGATGAGCCCACTTTCTCTTGTCTATGCCACAAAGAGTCACTACCCTGTCGTGGTAGACAGATGAATAGTAGTTTTATATCGCTACATGTGTGTGGACCTAATAGGTTGGCTCGTGATGAGAACCCCTATCCACCAACTAGGTCTTGAGTTTTATCTTTTTTATGTGTCCCCCCTTTTTCTTGCCGAGAATCCTTTTATTTCTTTCTCATGGATCCTTGGGAGAATCATCCCAAGGTTTGATATTTTGGCTTTTAACATGTTCTAGCTACTTTTACCCTCTGAGCCTTTATCCCCTTCTTCCCACAAGGAAAGGTGCAACACTTACTAGCTTGGAAAACCCAATGCCCAAGGAAATATAGGGGATAGATGAGAGGGAATATGATGAAAAGTGATAAGTATGGTAGGAATGGACGATGACCTTTCATAAACCCACCCAGTGGAAACTCACTCCTAAGGGAACCAACTTGCTAGGGAATTCTATCATCCCCCCCAGGTATGGAAAAGTCAAAAGGAATAAAGTCAAAGCACACATCATGAATCAAAAGAGAATTAAATGTACATATTCAAATGCTTTGATAATTAGAGTGAGACATACCATGATACCCAGACTCATAACCTCATGGACCAAGACCCACTTCTACTTCAGAACCAGGCCGATGGGATGGATGTTGTTTCTACTGACAGAATGGAGGTGCTAAAGAAGAAGGATGCGCCCTCAAAGTCCATGTTCAAGTCAATATGGCTCTCGGTGCTCCATGTATAGAACTTGTGGGCATCAAGACATAATCTCCTTAGTTATCCCTAGGATAGGGGATAACATGACTATTCAAGAGAAAGCAAAGACTCATACCAAAAATCAACAACGTTTTTATCTTGAGGCCCTTTAGAAGGGTTTACAGATGAAGCAACATATTTTGGAAGTGGAAAAAGAGTCCTTATTAGGACCTCAAATCATCCCTTATCTTGTTTCCTCTTCTCTGCGGAATCAACAAGTTTTCTTGGGATGTCTTATCCTTTCTCACCCTTCAGGAAGAAATGATTTTGTAAGTGAAGATGAAGATGAGTCGTCATCTACATATGGTATCCCTCTTCAAAAATGGATTGATGAGGCTTTTGGCTACACTTTCAAGCAGGATGATCAGGTTGATGGTTTCTCTTTCCAACAGGATTTCCTCCCTCCCACCCATCTCCATGAGTTTCATTTCATGACTGATTATATGTGTATTTATAATCAATATTACTATGTGTTTGAATTATATTTTTTGTATTACATGATTAATCACATGGGGAGATATTTTGATGAGACGATTAGTTGGTTTCACTAGTTGTACGACTTCACCTGACATTTTAGGACCTAAGCTCTAGGGCCCTAAGTAAGTAGGTAGGTCATCTTGATTTCCTTGCATTTGCATATTGATTAATCATGTTAGTTTATATGCATTTCATATTTCATTTTTATCTATTTGCATACTGATTTCATGCTTAACTTAGAAGTTTTTAAAAAAATGCTAAAATTGTATTTTCTAGATTAGTTTTCATTTCTGGTTTTGATGTATATGGACGAAGGGTGATAGAACCACCCAAGATTTTATAGTGTGATGTTACAGTGTAGGCACAGGTCTACCAGGAGATGTTGTGGTTCCCATGCACTCTATGGTGAGTACATTTCCCCAAGTAGGAACCAGATGTTATCCCCAACACCTAGGGATAACTAAGGAGATGATGGCTTGAGGCCCTCATGTTGAAGACATGGACTACCGATAGACAAATTTACCAACAATGTCCACTTGCATAGATAAAGACCCACCTCACCACCAAAGCTCCATGTTTATCACAACGGTATCCACCACATCAGTTGGCCTCCAGAAGACATTGGGTATTTCTCCATGAGGTAAAAGTCAGGTATTATGGTGAGTGTCATTTCAATATTTGAGGCATTTGAGTTTGTTGCATCTATTACTTCTTTTAATTATGTGACATCTGCTTGGAAATTATTATCTTTTCCCTGTTTCACTTTGGTGGTTGAAATTGCGCCCTAGTAAGAGGGTCATTCTTAGGGATAGGTATGTTACTAGAAGGTTCTTTTGATGAGTCATCATTCCATTCTTGACCATACTTGTCTCTTTCCACACTTCATACCCTCATATCCTCACCTTTTGGGTTTTTCAGGTGTACTGACTCAAGAAGGGGTTGTCCCTCACTTTATGGGAAGAAGGGGATGAAGGCCCAGAGGATTGTGGCTGGAAAAAAATAAAATCAAAACCATTAAACTTATAGATGCTCGCAAATGGATCCTGAGGACAATGAAATGTCTCTCATAAAAAAATAATGGGACTCGTAAAAGAATGACTAATAAAAAAATGCCAACCAAGGAGGAGCATGTGTGGGCATTGTTTTTATTTCTTAGGTAGAATCCCCACACATGTTTCCAACTTGGGGAAGCATGATGTGACTAGTGTAGAGTCAAGGTGGGCACATTTTTTCATGATTAGGTAGAAGCCCCACCTTGGTTTCCACCTTGAAACATCCTAAAATAATAAAAGGAAACAAATGGGCTTGTAAAAAGGTTGCATTGAAAATGAAGGTGCAACACACCCTTTACAAAGGAAACCATAAGTGAGACACTACAATCCCTTGTATGTCATGAACCCCATTCCCAAATTTATTCCTCTCACCCATGGAACATCATCCACAAGACTTATAAGGAGGTCCCCTTGGGAAACACCCCTAAACTTGAGGAACGATTCACCCAATAGGTCGTTTTGTCAACACTCCCATACCAAAACATGGAAAATTGCATAGGGTATTTGAGCATTAGTTTATTTTTATGAGGTGGTTTGGATGTACTTTCTTAGATGTCTCTCATATTTATTTTATTTACTCATCATGATGATTTGACTTGAGATCCTTGGAGGGTGTATCCATGTGTCTTTGCAAGACCTAACTGTGTTGAGTTTTTGGTAGGTGCGGGAGGTATTAACCTCCAATATAACCTTTTTGTTTAGAAGATAATATTCTAGAAGCAAGAGAACCATTAAAAATATGTGGAAATACCCTAGAAGAGAATTCGGCCCAAGTAGAATAATAATAAATAATTAGAAGGCTCCAGAAAGAGAAGTCGAACCCACATGAAAAGTCACTTGGGCAAGCTAGTATAAACAGAGGTAAGGTGCTACCTCATGTATGCACTCTCACTCACTTAGTAAAGGCACAAGTATGAGGAGCATCAGTTGCAGCAGTTAGGGTGCAAGTCTAAGGATCATCAGTTGCAACATTTAGGGCACAAGTCTTTCTTGTATCTCTCTCTTGTGCGCTTCTCTTGGAAAAGGTACGCTCTCTTGGTATTGTGCTACTTTTGCAACTGTGTTGGTATTTATGGTTAAGCTAGTCATTGTGCTAGGGTTTATTTGTTGGTTATAGAGTGGACTTGCTTCATGTACAAAATATATCTATGAAAAGGTTATTGTGCTTAGGGGTCGTACGTGTAAGTTCATATGGTTGTATGATAATGGTGTAACATTGTATATGGTAAAACGAGCATACCAAAAATTTAACATGGAAACAAAGCTAGTTTCCTTCGGAACAGTCTAACCACTAGAAGAGAGATCGCCAGATTCCCCTATTATCAAGCTTGTTGAGAACTTACAAAGCCACCAAGAAGGTCCTCTAAGGACGGTGCATCTTTCCCCCGAATGAGAAATCCAAAATTCAAAAGTTGAAAAATTAGGGTTTCCTCATAAAACGTTGGGTTAAAACGTTTTGGAATTTAAAGGCTGAAGTTGGAGCATATCCTTGAAGAAAGGAGGTCACCTTGGCATAGTGCACTCAATAGTAAGTCCAAAATTCATTTATCAAAAGTTTCAATTTTTGTCATATTTCTGCATCCCGAGGCATAATGACTTCTAGCACTAAGCTTGATGAGAAGCTTAAGGGTGATGATAAATTTAGAGCATGGAAATATAGAGTAATGCTCATTCTAGAAGATAATGATATAGAAGGATTCATTGAAGAAGTTCAAGAGCCAAAGGGATATGAGGCTAAAGCAAAGCACAAGAAGAACCTGGTTAAAACAAAGAGGATTATTGCAAATTCTATCAAGGGTCACTTGATCCCTCATGTCTCATCATTGAAAACTCCAAAGAAGATGTTTGATGATTTATCCTGATTATATGAAGGCAAGAATATCAACCAGAAGATGAAATTGAGGACACAACTCAAGAATGTGAAGATGTAGGATTTAGAAACCATTCAATCATACTTCATGAGGGTATCTCAAATCAAAGAATAACTTGAAGCCATTGGAGACACAGTTTAATAAGTTGAGCTAGTAATGACTACATTGAATGGTCTCCCAAAGTCTTAGGAATCATTTATTCAAGGAATCTATTCTAGAAGAAAACTAAAAATATTTAGCAGGCTATGGGAAGATTGCACTCAAGAAGAAGCTAGATCAACAATAAGAAAAGAAAAGTTGGGTGATAATGAAAATCAAGCACTAGAAGAACATACAAGAAAAGGAAAGAGAAAAAAAAGAGGATCATCCCAACATGAAGTTTCAAAATACACATAAGACTCAAAAGGATTATTCAAGTTACAAATGCTACAACTGGCAGAAGATGGGACACATTGCCAGAAATTATACTCACATAAAAGATTAGATCAAAAAAAGAAAGAATAAAATGCATCATGCTCATACTGCAAAAGACGATGAACCTATTCAGAAGAGAGCCTATGAAGATGAAATAATGAGTTCAAGTCCAAGATGATATTGATAGACTCAATAAAATACCATCTGATACCTAATGCATCAGAACTGAAGACAACTCAAGTGGGACAACAACAAACAAACTCCAGGTTTGCATATTAGGTTTGATATTTTATATTTTTGTAGTTTAAGTAAGCATTGTAACTAGAATAACAGTCTTTGGAATTATATTATTGTTATTTCTATTGTTATTTTAGTAACACTTGAATATCATTGGTACGACTAACACTCCAGTAAATTCTCATATTAATATTGTAGTTGTTTACAAGATGTTTTTCGTCCTTATACACACTTGCTAATGTGGACTAAGTCCAATCCACTTAATGTGCCCTTGGAGGCACAACGCCTAAGTTCAAGCCCACTGTCACCTCGAATTGAACTTTTTTCGTCTAGGCTTACTCCTAGGGAATCCAAGGGGGGTAGACCCTAGTTACTATGTGAGTGATTAAGATGTTCTAGGAGTTGATTTTAATTAATTAGAGGTTGGGGGGAATCTAGCCTATATGAAAAGAAAACAATGAAAAGTGCAAGATTTTAATGCAAAGGAAACCCTTTTCCTAAGACAACTAATACTAGTGCCTAAGGTTGGGCAAGGGGTCAACTAATGCTACAAATATTTTAGGAATCTACAAAGATTACAATTAAATACAAAAAAATACTTTGCAAGATTTATAATTAGAACTAGATACAAATGAATGAAAGAGAACTATCTACAAAGTAAAAAATATCTAAAGATACAACAAAATTCAAATATACAATTACACAATTATGGACAAAGAAAAATAACAAACGCTAACTTGCAACTAACTTGAGATACTTGAATGTGCAGGGAAATAAAGATTGTTCAAATGGAAAGATCACCACAACACATCAAGCCAACAAACCCAAACATAGAGTTCCTCTACAAGATGCGCAACTCTAAGGTGTTGTTTCAATGGCATACACAACAATAAACCCAAACAATGAAGTTTCCTCCAAAGGATGCGCAACTTCAAGTGGTTGAACCAAAAACTCAAAACCAACTTAAAACTTGAATGAAAATTCTCAAAAGAAGCCTCCAAGGACAAGTGCGCAACTCTTATGTTCACTTAGTTAACATCCACACAATGATGAAATAAAATTGCATGTAAAGTAAATGGAAATGTAAAGTTCTTGCAAGATTATTATACATAAACCATGAAATATATATCAATGAAAGTTGCCCAAGGTTGTAGTGAATTAAATTTAAGATTAATTAAGTTATTAAGTGAAAGTGTGAATCCTAAACTAAGTGACTTCCCAAGAACTCTCCCCTCTTATACCAAAAGAACTATTGGGGACTCATTAAGTGAGACAAACAAGGATACACCCTAGCTCCACAGGTCAATCTAGGGAACAAAATTACTCCACAAGGGGGATACCTAGTGCCGTGAGACCATCCCTGATCTAACACCCCCTGCTTCTTCCTTAAGTCCCTTTTTTTATAGAAAAGTTGGGATAGTAAAAGGTCTATCTAATTACCAGATGAATTTTAGGCCCTATGGAACTAAAGATAAATTGAGTTTAAGTTGAATTAAGTTGAGTTGAGTTAAGGTATTTAAGTGATTGCAATGTAGAGTTCTTGTAAATGAAAGGAGAGTACTTGTGAAATAAATAACTTGAAAATTGAAGTACTTGAAATGAAAATTGCAAGATATTAAAATGCTTGGAAAAGTAAATTGCAAGAAATAAAGTACTTGGAAAAGTAAATGACTTGAAAGAACAAAGTGCTTGAAATAAAATGTTGCAATGAAATGAAAAGGAAAAGTAAGCAAGTAAATTGTTATACCTCAATGGGCTTAAGAAAACATCATGTGATTACTTCTAAGATCTAAATATTTTAAACCATTAAGCATGGAAACATAGAAGCAATAACCATAATATTAACCTAGCCTTACAATATAGGATGGTTTCCCTGGCCAAAAGCTTTCCTAGTTGTAGCACTACTGCATTTGGGTCAAATTTCGACGGCGCGTTCAATGCAATTGCCACTTTCTATTGTCCGAAGACCAACAAACCTCGGACCCCCTCAAATGTCATTTCACATGACGTCATTTTTCCAACGACCTAATTTTCATCTATATTGCGACGTTTCAAACGTGGAAAAAGAGACGTTGCAAACGTGGCAAGACCGACGTTTCAAACTTCGCAAGAGAGACGTTGCAAACGTGGCAAGAGAGACGTTTCAAATGTCGCAAGAGAGACATTGCAAACGTGGCAAGAGAGACGTTCCAAATGCAGCAAGACTGTGGTTTCAAACGTCGCAAGAGAGACGTTGCAAACGTGGCAAGAGAGACGTTTCAAATGTGGAAAGACTAACGTTTCAAACGTGGCAAGTGAGACGTTGCAAACGTGGAAAGTGAGACGTTTCAAACGTGGCAAGAGAGACGCTTCAAAGGTGGCAAGACTAACATTTCAAACGTGGCAAGTGAGACCTTTCAGACGTGGTAAGAGAGACGTTCTGAAGGTGGCAAGACCAACAGGAGGAGGTATTAGCTCCGACGTGGTTGCTATGGGAGCAACACTCTTGAACGTCGCAAGAACGACATCCATCAGGTGGCAACAGCGACGGCCAGGAGTTACTAGCTCTGACATGGTTGCTATGGGAGAGACAATCTTGGAGGTGGAAAGAGAGACGTCTCGTATGTGGCAATAGTGACAGGAAGAGAGTGAAAGACATCACAATTGCCACCTTTGTGTAGGTATTTAAAAAAAAAATACAATATCAATATCAAGACCTAATAGTCATTCCAAGCCCAAAGGAGGAGTAAGTCATATAGGTGTCAGCTAGTGACAGCATACATGGAAATTTCTTCCTTCTTCATTAACATTTTCTTCAAAATTAAATTTACGACAACGAAAAGACAGAACTTATTTGCAACCTTCAGTGCACACTTTAGCTTCAGTCACTTCAACATCCATGCTATCTCGCCTTTCACTCTCAAGCCAAGTGGGA
>JASDQU010026817.1:0-12129 GCA_032191745.1 Picea mariana
GCAAGAACAACGACAACTGTCTCAGCAACTGAATCGTCATCTGAAACGTTAACTAATTCTTCATAATGAGTCCGTTTCACTAATAGAAATCATATTCAGTCGTTAACTGTGAGAGAGAGAACAGTGACCCTCCGATCAATATTTGATCCAACGGTTCAGATCAAATCGAGATTTCACTCATCGTGATTTCGGCATTCACAGTGTCGAGATGCACATGTACTCGGAACCCCCGATTCTCCGATCCCTGATGTGCTCCTTTCCCAAGCTTTAGCCCCTTCTGGCTACACAATGGTCCATGTGACCAGCTATCACGTGACCACCACCATACCTCTCGAAAATGTGCGCTAGCCCTCCTGGCTAGAACATGGTCCATATGACCTATCTCTGTGTGACCTTGGTCTTATCACTCCATCGGAGTTTCGGCACTTACAATGACATAATGTTTATGTCCATGGGATTCGTGATTTCTCGATTCGCGATGCGCTTCAGCCCTCCTGGTTGAGCCCTGGTCCACGTGACCGTTACCCATGACCTTTCGTCGGGATTTTGGGGTTTATAATGATAATGTGCATATGCCCCCTGGACTTGAAAAATGCCAATTCCTGACTTCCTCTGTACTCCTTACACTTGTCGTGCATTGACTCCTGGGTGGCCCACAGCCTATATGCCTTATCGGGAAATCGCGTATCGCGATTTCGCGATGTCTGATGTTCAATGTTCTTGTCAATACCAAAACCCGATCCCCAAAACTCCGACCAGGGCTAGGATCTACGGTTCAGATTCATTCTGGATCCAACGGCTGTGATTAAATCGCGAAATCACATTTCACGATTTCAGAGTTCTTAATGTCAAGAGATTTTGGCATTACAAAGTCCCGATCACCGATGCCTCTGATGACGTCACACGTGGTTTGACACGTGTTAAATACTGCCACGTGTCACTCTGATTCATGACTTACCTGTGCCTGAAATGTTGAATCTTCCTGCCACTTGTCATTACCTGGTTGTGCCACGTGTCCCTAGCTGATGTGGACTGCTNGCATTATGAAATCCCGATCCCCGAAACTCCGATGAGGAGAATCAACAGTCCATATCTCATGCTTTCTTTAACGACTGAGATCAAATCGTGAAATCGCATATCGCGATTTCGGGGTTTTCGATGTCAAGTGAACTGGACATTTCAAAGTCCCGATCCTCGAATCTCCAATGACTTATCTCCCTCGCAACTTCTGCAAATATGACGGTTGTCGGACTTTCGAGAAATTTGAATGGGATCCAACGATCACTGACTCTTCTATCTTCATTCTTCTCTGTAAACTTCTATTGCGCGCGTTTTCTTCAATGCACATGTTTTCTTCAATGCTGTTCCTCCTAAGCTTTTACGTCTGAATCCCCAAGGGGTTTTATCCTTCATATCCTGCCATTTCTGCTGTTGCCATCAAAGACAACAATCATCAACACGCATTCGTTGCTTGTTCAATATTTTCCAACAAAGGAGATGCTCTAGAAATATCAGGATGGGTGCATAGCCTACCTAGACATCCAGAAAAATTACTTCCTAAATTTGACCCTGAAACCTCTGGATTGCTTGAGGACCACACTAAGAATTTCATATTAGCTATAAGATTGATGAATGTGCAACACAAAGATGTAGTGTGCAGGATTTTGCCTTAGACCTTTGAAAATTCAGCCTCAACTTGGCATTTCAACCTACTAGTTGGTTCCATAACTAGGTGGACAAAGTTTCAAAATGATTTCTTGGAAAAAATTGTCGAAGAAACTACCACATGAGCTTTAATGGCTAAAATTTTCGCCACCACTATGAGTCCAAAAAAAAAGTTTAAATATTTCAACCAAAGGTTCACCACCATTTTGAACAAATTCCAACCCAAGGCTAAACCTACCTAAGAGTTGCAAATTCAAGTATACGCTAATTCTCTCCCAGCTTCTATTTCCATGTTCGTAAAAAGGATTCCCATCCATACTCTAGCCGAAAATTTCAAAGAAGCTAAAACTATTGAATTTCAAATGAAAGGGTGCAAAGAAGGTCAGATCTCATTAATAAAAAAGGAAACCCAACCTCTACCTAAGAAAGAAATTTTGTTAACAAGACCCCCAAGAAAACAAAAAGAACAAGGTCCTGATAAAGAAGGAGGGGATCTAGAAAACCTGCGGCGGGTGATAAAAAAACTCTCCAATGAGATCGTAGATATGAAAATGAGTGTTGGGGAGGGAAACAAAAATCAAATACCTTATAAACCTTTTTTTTTAAATAAATTCACCCTTCAAAGCTATAGAACCTCCCCGAACTAACCTAAACATTGACTTAGGGAACGTAGCATCTGACTCTTTTTGCACATATCACCAAGAAAACCATTTAGAAAGGGACTTCCCTCAATGGTTTCATGCTATCAATCTAATGGATAATCGATTCTTAGATGAATTCTCTCTAACTGAAAAATCTAGTAGCTCAGCAATAAATTCCATCGATCAAGAAATTCAAGAGCCACTAGAAGAGCCAGTCATGTTGTTATGGGATTCCAACCACCTAATGCCTTTCTACGATGCTTCTGAAGTGCAAGGACCTCCCGTTGAATTTCTAGTTGTATAGACATGAGGTAAAAGTCAACTTGCCCAAAGTAATCCCACCACTACTCAGTTATCTAGAGGGAAACCAATGACCGATCACCCCAAACCACTATTTTCTCCCCAAAGAAACCCCACAAATACACACACACATGAGAAGCTCCTAAACTAGACTACAATGTGGTAGAAGACTTGAAGAATATGAAGCATAATGTATTTTTCATGGACATGTGTAGGATCCCTCAACAAAAGGTTTTTCTATTGCAGGCCTTAAAATCGATAGATACCCCCATAACAAGCATTGATCAACGGGAGGTCCCATCTCCCAGAGATTTAATAGATAAGCCAAGTGTGGATGCTTTCTCTTTAGACAAAAGAGGAAGTCCTTTTGTTCCTCCTTTCCTCTTGACGTTTGAAGTTTTTAACAGAAATCTACATAATTTCCTAGTTGATTCAGGGGCATCTTCAAATGTCATTCCATTGTCAATCTGGAAGAAAGTGAATGCAACCCCACTCAAAAGTGATAAAAAAATTATACAATTAGATAGGACTCAAGTAAAGGTCATTGGGGAACTTAAATATGTCATGATCAAAATTTCTACACACCCCAAATTTGTTGAAGTAATTGACCTAATCATAGTAGACATCCCAGAGGCCTATGGATTGCTACTTAGTTGAGACTAGTCTGAGAAGTTAAACGGATACTTTATTATCGACTAGGATCACCTTTGGTTTCCATTAAAAGGACATACAAACATGATCAGGATTGACAAAGAAATATATCTCAAGCATAATGTCACTGATTTAGAGACTCCAAATGAACCCTCGTCAACAAAGTTCCCTGTTTTAGGAAACTACTCCTATGATCCTAACTTCATTAATTTCTCCCCTCACTTGTCTAACATACCTCCCACTCAAAAATCCAAAATGTCCTTTCAAGTAGACTTATTATTAACAGCATAAGAAAGAATCCTCTGTCAGGATTCCCTGACAGGAGTAATAGAAAAGGAGGATGAAAGTGAAAAAATAGTTAGACATGAAGAAGTTAGTAATTTTCCCCGACAAATTAAGACATTTTAATTTGATGGTTCTAAATCCCAAGAAGGGTCGAGAGTAGGATGCATCCTCGTTGACCCAAAGGGGAAATACAACTTCTTATCCTCCAGATTAGAATTTGAATGCACTAATAAAACTGTTGAATATGAAGCTCTAGTTCAGGGACTAAATAAATCCATCGATCTAAATGCGATGGAATTGAAAATTTTTGGAGACTCTGAAATTATCATTAGGCAAGTGAAGAATACTATCCATTGCAATTCACCTCACTTAAGAAATTACCAGCAAGAGGTGCACATACTGATAGACAATCTTGAGGCCTTCAACATTATTGTTGTTCCCAGGATGCAAAATACCCTTGTGGATTCTCTAGCCACTGTGGCCTCAAGATTATCTCCTTTAGAAGACTATGAAGCCTCGGTATTCACAATGGAACTTCTCTACAAACCTTCGATATCTAACAAAATTTCTAACTGGAAAGTATTTGAGGGACATGAACAGATTGTAAATTTCCAAACTAATTAGGAGAATATTAGGGATTTGGCCACTGATGATGAAATATTCCAATAACTACTCACAGAATCAAATCTCCACAAATAGAAGAATTGAACAGATCACTCTAATGACAAACCAAAGTTCCACACGATACCAAAAGGAGTGGCTAATCTGGATAACCTTTTTGAACTAAGGGAAAGATTTAGAGGGACAAGGAATGCAAAAATAGGGATCTCATGTCCTATATACGAAACTGTGAACCTAGGAACCCCTAAGAACCCCAAGAATTTCAATTTGGGTAAGACAGTGTACAAAGAAGATATGAAATCTTATCTCAGACTGTTTAAGGAATATCAATATGTCTTTGTCTGGTCCTACCGAGAATTGAAAACTTATGATACTCACATTATCCAACACACAATCTCATTGAAGTCTATAGTAAAACCCTTTCAACAGAAGCTTAGGAGGTACCACCCATCTCTGGAACCTATGATGTATCAAGAGATGAAGAAATTATTAGATTCCAATATTATCTTTCAGGTAAGAGACTATGCCTGGGTAGCCAATGTGGTGCATGTCAGAAAGAATTCTGGAGAGATCGGCCTGTGTGTGGATTTCAAAAACCTTAGCATATCATCGGAGAAGGGTAACTATCCAGTCTCACCCATGGAAAATCTCCTATAGACAGTGTCCGGCTCTGAAATTGTTTCCCTCCTAGACGGTTTCTTGAGATATAACCAGGTCCTGGTTTCAGAAGATGATCGATTAAAAACTACCTACCGGACCAAGTGGGGAATCTTTTCTTATAAATGCATGCCTTTTGGGTTGATTAAAATAGGATGAACCTTCCAGAGGGCTATGGGCATAGATTTTCAGGGATTAATTAAAAATTGTGTTATACTTATATTTAGATGACGTAACAATATACTAAAAAAACAAGGAAGACCACATTCATCATTTGACTCAGATTTTTGAAAGGTGTAGGAAGTATGGAATATCATTGAAACCTAAGAAAACCATCTTTGGTGTAGAGGAAGGAAAACTACTAGGTCATATCAAATCTCAGGGAGGAATTAGAATTGATCATGAGCTGATAAAAACGATAGCTCAACTCTCCTTGCCTCACAACAAAAAGTCCATGCAATCCTTCTTTGGGAAAATCAACTTTGTGAGAAAATTTACTCCTGGCTTCGCTGAAACTATTAAACCTTTACAAAAAATGATTCACAAAGATGCATAGTTTAAATGGGATGAAGAAATGAAAGGATATTTTGACAACATCAAAAATGCAATATACCAAGCACCAGTACTACGAATCCCTAACTTCAACAAATATTTTTTCCTTTATACCTTTTCTTATGACCAATCCTTAGCTACAGTACTTACCTAGAAGGATGATGAAAAAAATGAGGCACTTGTATCATTTATGATCACTAACCTTCAAGGAGATGAACTGAACTATCGAGCTATAGACAAATAGGCTTACGCGGTTTATAAAGTGGTCAAACATTTCAGATCCTATATCCTGAAGAATCACACTAAAGTCATAGTCCCTCACTCTGTATTCAAATATCTGTTCACCTAAAAAGAAATGGGAGAAAGGAGGGGAAATTGTATGGAAGTCGTTTAGGAATTTGATCTAGACATAAAACCTACCAAAATAGTCAAGGGTCAAGGATTGTGTAGACTAGCTGTCGAGGCCCAAGATCTAGTCCACGCAGAAGAATCTGGTTGGTAAAATGATTTTTCATTATGGTGTAGGGAAGCCTTATATGTACCTCCCGGGAAAGAATCATGGATGAAAACTTGTCTTATCTCCTGCATCATGGAACTTGTCTATAAAACCTAAACCCTAGAGAAAGGAGAGCTATCAGGTTAAATTCCGCTCAATATCACCTCATAAATTTTGTGCTTTTCCGTGTAAACTATGATGGAGTACTCCTTGGATGTCTTGAATATGATGATGCAAAAAAGGTACTGAAAGAACTCCATGATAGCCCAATAGGTGGAAATTTTGAGGGAGAAACCTCAACTCACAAAATATTGAGGGTTGGGTATTATTGGCCTACTTTGTTCAGGGACACTCATGCATATGCCAAGAAATGTAAATCTTGTCAAGTGATCCTCAGTAGGGAAAAGAGAGAATCCATTCCACTCTAGTCGGTGACAATATCCAAACCATTCGAGCAATGGGAATTAAACATCATAGGATAAATTACTCACAATTCTTCGAAACAACATAAATATATCTTGACTGCTATAGATTATTTTATGAGATGGACATAGGATATCCCTCTCATGCACATCAATGAAAAGATACTAATTCATTTTTTAGAAAAACAACTGATAACAAGGTTTGGATTACCCTCCATCCTCGTTTTTGACAATACTGCCTACTTTTCTTCCACGCACTTGATAGAATTCTCCCTTGATAAGGGGATCATAATAAGATATTATGTAAACTATTATCCACAAGGAAATGGGGTAGCAGAGCCAACTAATAAAACCATGGTGAGAAATTTAAAAAAKAYAGTTATTGAACGTAAGAGGAATTGGAATAATTTACTTCATAATGCCCTATGGGCTGATAGAGTAACACATAAAGAAGCCATAGGAAACTCTYTGTACTTTCTGGTATATGGGAAAGAATCMATTCTTCCAAATGGATTGTATCTTYCATCTTTGTATATTTCCCAGGCATCAAAAGGTCATCCCTCATCCTCTCTATATAAAAGGATTGATACCCTTCTCATGTTGGATGAAGAAAGAGAAAAGGCTAAAGTTAAGCTCACCACTCATCAGCAGGTAGTTAAAAGATGGTTTGAAAAACATATGGCCAAAGAAAACAAATTTGAGGTAGGGAACCTATTCTTGAAGTGGGATAAAGAAAAGGAGTCCAAAGGAAAAAATCAAAGTTCCAAGATCTATGACTCAGACCTTTTCAGGTGACCCAGAAGATCGGGGCATTCACATACCGATTGCAAAATATGAGGGGGACATTTGACACCCTCTTGTTGAATGGCCAAGCCTTCAAACAATAATTCTCCTAAAAAAAAATGTGTCTTTTGATGCTTTGTTTTAGTTTATTTTTCTAATCCAGATGGATGTCGGTGGCCTCCCACCTATTCCAACTGGTTCATTTTGGCAGTTTTCCAATTTTGCATTTTTTTTCCTAGTTTTCGGGTCCCTGACTTGCAGGCCCATTTTGAGGCCCTAAACAACGCTTTTAGGGCTCGCCATGGTCGGAAGTGACCTTTGATAAATAGCATAAAAATGTGTAGTCCTCGTATAGACCTTTCCAATGGGCTATCGTGCGCCTAAAACATAAATCGTAAGGAAAATTTATGACCCTGGGAAGTTGATGTACTAACTTACCCAAATGGGGTCCACATGACTTGTGGTGCTTCATCTCCTAGGGTTAGGTTTTTGGATGTCTAGGGTTTTTGGCATTCCTGTTTATTGTAAAAATTCCTTTAGAGCCTCACTGTAATGATTTTCTTGCGAATGAGCATAGCTTTCACGTCTCTTCTCAAAGATAAGCCGCCACCATTCTAGCAAGCTTGTTTTCTGTTGCATTTTATAGTTTCAGCTTATTTCCTTATTGAATAGAAAACCAGATTTATTGTATCTCTGTTATTCTATGTTAAGGATCTTTTAATAATATGTATTCATTTCGTTCTGATCATAAAATTTGGATCAGTTTCTTTTAGCATACATTTTGATCAAGATGAGTGTGTGGGTTGAGGGAAGACCGAAATCGAACTCCTTTTTATTTCTTTCTTTTGCTTAATTTCTTTTAATTAAGTTGTGTTCCGTAAAGCAGTGGTTGATTTTAATAAATATGATAAAGAATACTCTTCTCTTGACCTACACTTACATGCAAAATAAGAGACGTTGGGAAAATACATTTTTTTTCAAAATCATATTTGTCTTTGTAAGCATACTACCTGGGGAAGCGATGAAATATCTGCCTAGTGGCCTGGTAATGCTAAATGGAAATATGGCTATATGGAAAGAATCACATGTACCTATGGACGGAACCAGGAAAATATCCACCTTAACACTTTCACCTTGTCAAAAAATGGATATCCTCCTCTCTGACTCACTCTCGGTATTTATGTCGAAAAATGATGATCCATAAAAACATTATAAAGTTCGAGAGGGTATGCAAACAACCTCGTTGAGGCTATGGATGCTCTCTTCCAGTGGATCAAGGTCTATGATGTCAGGGTGACTCCATTAGGGCTATGGATGCTCACTGGTAGCAAAGCAACACTGTAAGGAAGGAGTGATATCTAAATGGCCTCATTCCAATGGACACCATACCCATATCTTGTCTAGAGAGGACATGGATTGAGATTAAAAGGAAAGAGGGTGGAAAATATAAACCCCATAGGCACATCCGGATTTGCAAACTCGGGAACTTGTGTACACATTGATAGAAAAGGTTTGGTTGAAAAGGAATAGAATAAGGCCAAATGATTTCTCAACCAATTTTCACAGGCTAAGAACAAAGGAAGGAGAAGAGATTTTGTTTTTGCCCAAAGAATCTCCATTTGTTGAGCACTCAACACACCCTAAAATACTTTGCAAAATTTATTTCTTTTTGGGTACCACTTATCATTTTTTAATCAGAGTCAATAGTGTGGGATGGATGGATTTATATGTTTTTATTGAGTCTTGTTATCGATTATTCTTGCTTGGTTTGAAGTTATTGATAGATTGATTTCTTTTTTAGTAACATTGCATGAAGGGCCTAAAATGTACACGGTTTAAACATTTTCAACAGTTGTCGATCGATAAATTCTGGTCTATAGTATAGGTATTTAACATCGTCGATATGTTTTTGGCATCGACGAGATCAAAGATACAAATCACAAATACGGACAACCATAANTTTTCGACATCGACGAAATCTATGAGAAGAAACTGTGAAACATTAACCATCATAAATCGTCGATCACCAATCGTCGATACATCATCGACAGCGGAAAGATAGGACATTGTAGCCAGGGATGTATGTCTAAAGAAAATCCCTGACGCTGAAAATAAATTCTCCTCATGCCCCTCCTACCTCATTTTCCCTATACCTTCTTGAAAAGCATTCCCCTTCTGGTTGGTTGAGTCAATTTCCCAATACTAAATGACTTGGTTTTTCATCATTAAATTTCTTGATTGATTCTTTGCGCAAATTGTTTATGTTTTCTTGAAGGATAATTGCATGTCATGATTTGGTTTGAAATACTTGTCATCACATTTTCCATTGATTGAGTGTGCAACAGGTCCACCAAGTATTTTGTGTGCGCAGGAGACATCCAAGACCACCAAGTATTTTGTGTGCGCAGGAGACATCCAGGACCACCAAGTCCTTTGTATGCGCAGTAAGCCAATTTGATAGGTCAAATATTCAATGGTGGATATCTAATAGTCGATGCAGATCAATGACTCCCATGCATGTGGAGTCTCAAACTCGCGTGAGGTTTAATTGCGGAGTTACACAAACTTCATTCCACAACTTCAACATTGAAACATTCAAGCACACCTTTGTCGAAAACTCCCGAATGTTGAACCGTTGCATCTCTTCGCAAGATCAGCCATCTGGGAGATCCCCACACTTAGCACTCAAAACTCCCAAATGATGAAACACCAGAGCCACGTGCCATTCATCAGTTGAGACATGTGCCATTCATCAGTTGAGACACGTGCCATTCATCAGTAGAGACACGCGGCACTCATTTCAGGTCATTTGGGTTATGCCATCCGTACTATTTCAAGTGACACGTGTCACTCTCTTTCATGCGGACATGTCAGCGATGGTGACTTCATATGGACATGTCATATCTGGGAGATCGCCACTACAAAAGATTTCAATTCAGAGAAACACAAAAACTCTCGAACCATGAACAGTTAGAGTCCCGAACTCCCGAAATGTTTAATGGTTAAAATGTCTTAATCACAGATCAATTAGAAATAATCATGAATTAATGACTCTGGGAGATTGTCACTTCGGGATATTCCAACCCAAAGAAAACTCAAACCGTCGAAGAGTTGAAGTTTCAAATCACTGAAGAGTCAGAGACGCATGGCATCCATCAGTTGAGACGCGTGGCACTCCTCTATCATGACGCGTGGAACTTTCCTATCATGACATGTGGCACTCATTTCAAGCATATTTGGGTCCATCATTTGTACTATTTCAAGTGAGACATGTCACCCTTCTTTATGTGATGCATCAACGATATGACGTTAGGCCACCATGTCACTTCGGAAGTTTAGCACTCCGAGGAATTTTAACTCAAAGAGAGAACAGTTCTCCGAACCCCTGAATTGTTGAAGTGTCGGAGCCCCGAAAAATCGAAGTGGGTCTCGAACTGCCATGTCACTCTACAACATTGTAAATCCAGGATATTATCAAACTCGTCATTCATAGATCCCGAACCCAGGAATTGTCGAAGTGTCGAAACACCAAATGTTCAAGGGTAAATACCGAGTTAATTAGAATTAAGTGTCGATTAATCACTCCAAGAATCTGGGAATCTGAGAGATATGAATATTATGCGCTCTAAAGCCCTCGAACCCTATATTTTTGAAGTCTCGCACCCACATTTATGTCATGTTTTAAAATGTTTAAAAAAGGGGCCCCAAACCAAAATTGGGTGAAAAACACTGCCAACATCCAATTATCTCGTAGTGGCCTACAACAATGTGCTTCATGCCATGATATATACATAACGCATTTACATCACTCCCATTCATTTCCTGCCAAATATCGATTCACCCCAACATTTAATCAATGCCTTCCTTTTGAGAAAATACACGAGCTACAAACCTTGTTTTATTTTTTTCAATACTTCCATCAACATTATGTTTTATCTTGTATAACCATTTGTAAGATACTACATATTTTTTCTTCGGTTTGAAAACTATTTCCAATACATCATTCTTTATAATAGATTGGTATTCTTCTATCATGACATCTTCCCATTTTTTCTTCTGAATGGATTATTCAAAGAAATTAGGCTCATTTTCTATGAGATCGCACATCAAAACCATATAATTGGAGAATGGCTTGGGTTTCTTAATTTGTCTCATGGTCCCTTCTGGGGAACCATACTTCTCTCCATCTTGAATAAGTTCCCTTTCCCAAGTTGGCTTTCTCTTGTGAGATATCATCATTTGGGGAGGTTCTTGAGATTCTGTCATATCATGATCTCCTGGAATCTCATCATCAGGGCTATTTGTAACGTCCCTCACTGGTTTTGCAACTCTGGGAGCTACAGGCTCTTCTTCATATACTTCTTCAAGATGGAATCTCCTTTATTTCTTGAGTGTTGCATCTTCATCAAAGGTTACATATATGTTGATCTCAATATGATGGTAACCTGGTATGTAAATTTTGAGGGCCTTAGAGACCTCACAGTATCCAACAAATATTACCTTCTTTCCTAAAGGGTCCAACTTAGTTCTCCTTTCTTTCAAAATGTGTACAAACAATGGAAAACCAAATATCTTGAGATGGCTTACATATGGCTTCTTTCTGAAGAACATTTATTCAAGCCATTTTAATTCAAGTGCACTATGGGATAATTTGTTTTGGACATACATTGTTTCTCATGTTGCTTCAGCCCATAAGTTCATTGGAAGATCTCGATCATGGATCATATTCTTCAATGCTTCCATTATAGTTCTATTCTTTCTTTC
This sequence comes from Picea mariana, assembly GCA_032191745.1. Classification (NCBI taxonomy): domain Eukaryota; kingdom Viridiplantae; phylum Streptophyta; class Pinopsida; order Pinales; family Pinaceae; genus Picea; species Picea mariana. The sequence goes on from JASDQU010026817.1 coordinate 11,838, forward strand.
CGCTACATCATTTTGTTGAGTATTGTAGGGAGTGGTGAGCTCCCTCTTAATCTTGGCATATCTCCAAAAGATTACAAATTCTTTTGAGGTGTATTCTCCTCCATTATCTGATCTGAATATCTTGATTTTTCTTTTAGAGAGATTCTCTATCAAGGCTTTGAATTCCTTGAATTTTCCAAACACTTCATCTTTTGATTTCAAGAAGTAAACCCAAGTCTTGCGGGAATAATCATCAATAAATGACACATAGTATACATACCCACTAAGAGAGGTTGATGGCATTGGGCCACAT
>JASDQU010026817.1:16345-29536 GCA_032191745.1 Picea mariana
TATCTTGATTTTTCTTTTAGAGAGATTCTCTATCAAGGCTTTGAATTCCTTGAATTTTCCAAACACTTCATCTTTTGATTTCAAGAAGTAAACCCAAGTCTTGCGGGAATAATCATCAATAAATGACACATAGTATACATACCCACTAAGAGAGGTTGATGGCATTGGGCCACATACGTCTGAGTGGATGAGCTCCAAGATACGTTTTTCTTTACTGTCACTCTTCGGGAAAGGATTCATTATGGTCTTTCCTTGTGCACATCCCTTGCACACACCTTCATGATCAACCTTGAATTCTAGTAGACCTGTAACTTCCTTTCTCACATATGGTGAGGCTTTCTAGTTGATGTGAGCTAGTATTCTATGCCAAATTTCACATGGACTCTCAGTGGAGTGAGTCAAGGCTTCATCTGAGTGAGCTTTTAACTTATACATGCCACCTTCTTTTGTTCCAATAACAATTGCATCTTCTATGGTTTTTCCTTTATGCCACATAAGAACTTCACCATCTACGAATGCAACCCTGAAACCTTTCTTATATGAAATTGAGATAGAAAGTAAGTTATTTGTCAAACCTGGTACATATAGTACATCCTTCATCTTCATCGGGGTCCTTGAATCAAGTTTGTAGGTGGATTCTCCCACTCCTTTGATAGGGTATTGGTAATCATCTCTGAGTGTAAATTTCTGGGGAACGTTATTTTTTGTAAGTCTAGAGAGAATGTCTCTTTGACCTGTCATGTTCTTAGAAGCACCACTATATATGAGACAAGTTTCCTCTCTAGGTGACATAGATCTTGAGAGTGCAGAGAAGAAAACATAGTCTTCAATCTTTTCTTTTATCATCTTTGTGGGTGGCTCATCATCTTCAACTGCATGGGCATGGTGTCTTTTGTTATTTCTCTTCTTGTATTCTTCTCTTCTAGATGGATAATTCTTAGAAATATGCCCCATATTGTCACAATGGTAACATTGATAAGAGGAGAAATCCTTTTCTCTTATTTGACCTTTCTGAAACTTCTGGAATCATCTTGGAGGGTGAGATTGTTTATGGAAGTGGGTAAATCTCTTTGGGGAGTGAGATTCCTTATGTAGGTGGGTCTCCTTCTTGAAGTGATACCTTCTCTTTCCTCCTTTAGCATGAGCAACTAGGGCTTGATCTTCATCCCTTAAAAGAACTTCTTCTCAGTTAGCTACTCTGGCTTCTTGTTGAACACATTCTTCCCAAAGACTGTCAAATTGTAGTTTCTCCTTTCTGGCACAAATATTATGGATGAAGGAATCCCAAGGTCTTGTGAGACCATTAAGAGATTTCATTATGAGTTCATATTTATCTAGTTTGTCTCCAATTGCTTCTAGTTGTTCCTTGAATCGAGAAATCCTAGAGAAGTATTCATGAATTGTTCCTCCTTTCTTCATCTCTGTATTCTTGAGTTGGGTTCTTAAGTTCATCTTTCGGTTAATGTTCTTTCCTTCATATATTTTGGTTAGGGAATCAAACATATATTTTAAAGTGTTATTGGAATCCACTTGAGGAATCAAGTGATATTTAATAGAGTCTGCAATTATTCTTTTGGCCCTAACCATATTCTTGTTGTACTTTTCTTTAGTTACAACTTCTGCGAGTTCTGGTACATTTTCCTTTATGAATTTTGCAAGGTCATTCTCTTCAAGAATGAGTGAAATCCTATACTTCTAGGCACAAAATTTATCCACACCTTATAACTTGTCAACAAGCTTGGTTCTTCCAGACGTATTGAACTAGAGCTGGGCAAATGAACAAAAATTCAAAGTGCTCAGATTAAATATGAACTTACCAAGAGGTGCGCTTGGATGAGGCGAGTAGGCTGGTGCGGTCTGTTTTGATTAAATGTTGGGATGGATGGATTTATATGTTGTTATTGAGTCTTGTTATCAGTTATTCTTGCTTGGTTTGAAGTTATTGACAGATTGATTTCTTTTTTAGTAACATTGCATGAAGGGCCTAAAATGTACACAGTTTAAACTTTTTCAACAGTTGTCGATCGATAAATTCTGGTCGATAGTATAGGTATTTAACATCGTCGATATGTTTTTGGCATCGACGAGATCAAAGATACAAATCACAAATACGGACAACCATAAAAAATATTTGATCGCCAATACATTTTCGACATCGACGAACTCTGTGAGAAGAAACTGTGAAACATTAAGCATCACAAATCATGGATCACCAATCGTCGATACATCATCGGCAGTGGCAAGATAGGACATTGTAGCCAAGGATGTATGTCTAAAGAAAATCCCTGACTCTGAAAATAAATTCTCCTCATGCCCCTCCTACCTCATTTTCCCTATACCTTCTTGAAAAGCATTCCCCTTCTGGTTGGTTGAGTCAATTTCCCAGTACTAAATGACTTGGTTTTTCATCATTATATTTCTTGATTGATTCTTTGCGCAAATTGTTTATGTTTTCTTGAAGGATAATTGCATGTCATGATTTGGTTTGAAATACTTGTCATCACGTTTTCCATTGATTGAGTGTGCAACAGGTTCACCAAGTATTTTGTGTGCGCAGGAGACATCCAAGACCACCAAGTATTTTGTGTGCGTAGGAGACATCCAGGACCACCAAGTCCTTTGTATGCACAGTAAGCTTCTGCAGGAAAGACCCAACAATTGAGAGAAATCCATTTCAGGCTTAGATTTCAAGCCAATTTGATAGGTCAAATATTCAATGGTGGATATCTAACAGTCGATGCAGATCAATGACTCCCATGCATGTGGAGTCTCAAACTCGCGTGAGGTTTAATCGCGGAGTTACACAAACTTCATTCCACAACTTCAACGTTGAAACATTCAAGCACACCTTTGTCGAAAACTCCCGAATGTTGAACCATTGCATCTCTTTGCAAGATCAGCCATCTGGGAGATCCCCACACTTAGCACTCAAAACTCCCAAATGATAAAACACCAGAGCCTCTTGCCATTCATCAGTTGAGACACGTGCCATTCATCAGTAGAGACACGTGGCACTCGTTTCAGGTCATTTGGGTTATGCCATCCGTACTATTTCAAGTGACACATGTCACTCTCTTTCATGTGGACATGTCAGCGATGGTGACTTCATATGGACACGTCATATCTGGGAGATCGCCACTACAAAAGATTTCAATTCAGAGAAACACAAAAACTCTCAAACCCTGAACAGTCGGAGTCCTGAACTCCCGAAATGTTTAATGGTTAAAATGTCTTAATCACAGATCAATTAGAAATAATCATGAATTAATGACTCTGGGAGATTGCCACTTCGGGATATTCCAACCCAAAGAAAACTCAAACCGTCGAAGAGTTGAAGTTTCAAAGCACTGAAGAGTCGGAGATGCATGGCATCCATCAGTTGAGACGCGTGGCACTCCTCTATCATGACGCGTGGAACTTTCCTATCATGACATGTGGCACTCATTTCAAGCATATTTGGGTCCATCATTTGTACTATTTCAAGTGAGACATGTCACCCTTCTTTATGTGATGCATCAATGATATGACGTTAGGCCACCATGTCACTTCAGGAGTTTAGCACTCCGAGGAATTTTAACTCAAAGCGAGAACAGTTCTCCGAACCCCTGAATTGTTGAAGTGTCGGAGCCCTGAAAAATGGAAGTGGGTCTCGAACTACCATGTCACTCTACAACATTGTAAATCTAGGATATTATCAAACTCATCATTCATAGATCCTGAACCAATGAATTGTCGAAGTGTTGAAACACCAAATGTTCAAGGATAAATACCGAGTTAATTAGAAATAAGTGTCGAGTAATCACTCCGAGAATCTAGGAATCTGAGAGATATGAATATTATGCGCTCTAAATCCCTCGAACCCTATATTTTTGAAGTCTCTCACCCACATTTATGTCATGTTTTAAAATGTTTAAAAAAGGGGCCCCAAACCAAAATTGGGTGAAAAACACTGCCAACATCCAGTTATCTCGTAGTGGCCTCCAACAATGTGCTTCATGCCATGATATATACATAACGCATTTACATCACTCCCATTCATTTCCTGCCAAATATCGATTCACCCCAACATGCGCATCACTCTAGCTTCAGTGCTAGTAGCAGTTTTTAATTGTTCAATTGCAAAACTCTTTTAAATTCAGACATATAAGTGGTCTTTTTTGTGTGATAAGAACCACTCCTTTCTGCTAAGTCAAGTTCAGAGTATTCATTAACATAATCCAGCAGTGTGTTTTAGTTAAGTTAATAAGTTGTTCAACAACCGATGTGTAGAGATAAGCCTCAGTTCCACACTAGTCGAGGGCCTCCACATATGTGATAAATAGGTATATTTTGTATGTTAGAAAGGATCGATGGTTTTGGAGAGAAAGACCTTTTCTAAAATTTCGTACGACCATGTTGTTATGGGATTCCAACGACGTGATGTATTTCTATGATGCCTATGAAGTGTAGGGACATCCCGCTGAAGTTCTAGTTGTATAGATGTGATGTAGAAGTTAACATTCCCAAAGTAATCCCACGACTACTCAATTATCTAGAGGGAAACCAGTGACTGATCACCCCAAACCATTATTTTCTCCCCAAAGAAACCCCACAAATATACACACACGGGAAGCTCCTAAACTAGACTACAATGTGGTAGATGACTTGAAGAAAATGAAGGCTAATGTGTCTTTCATGGACATGTGTAGGATCCCTCAACAAAAGGATTTTTGTTGCATGCCCTAAAATCGATAGATACCCCCATAACAACCATTGATCAACGTGAGTTACCATATCCCAAAGTTTTAACAAACAATCCAAGTTTGAATGCTTGATATTTAGACAAAAGAGGAAGGCCTTTTCTTCCTCCTTTCCTCTTGACGTTTGGAGTTTTTAACAAAAATCTACATAATTGCATAGTCAATTCAGTGGCGTCTTCAAATGTCATGCCATTGTCAATATGTAAGAAATTGAATGCAACCCACTCAAAAGTGATAAACATATTACACAATTAGATAGGACTCGGGTAAAGGTCATTGGGGAACTTAAATATTTCATGATCATAATTTCTACACACCCCTAATTTGTTTAAGTAATTGACATAATCGTAGTAGACATCTTGGAGGTCTATGGACTGCTACTTAGTCGAGACTGGTCTGAGAAGTTAAACGGCTACTTTAGTACCAATTGGGCTCATATTTGGTTTCCATTAAAAGGACATACAAACATGATCAGGATTGATAGAGAAAGATATCTCAAACATATTATCATTGATTTAGAGACTCCAAATCAACCCTCGTCGACAAAGTTCCTTGTTTTCGGAAACTACTCTTTTGATTTTGACTTCAGTAATTTCACCCCTCACTTGTCTGACATACTTCTCACTAAAAAATATGAAATGGCATTTCAATTAGACTTATTAGTAGCATCAGAAGAAAGCATCCTCTGTCAGGATTCTCTGATAGAAGTAATAGACAAGGAGGATGAAATTGAAAAAATAGCTAGACATGAAAAATTTAGTAATTTTTCCCCACAAATTTGGGTGTTGTACTTTGATGGTTCTAAATCACAAGAAGGGTCGGGAGTAGGATGCATCCTCATTGATCCAAAGGGGAAACGAAACTTCTTATCCTACAGATTAGAATTTGAATGCACTAATAACACCGTTGAATATGAAGCTCTAGTTCAGAGACTAAAGAAATCCATCGATATAAACGTCATGGAATTGAAATTTTTTGCAGACTCTGAAATTATCGTTAGGCAAGTGAAGAATACTATCCATTTCAATTCACCTCACTTAAGAAATTACCATCAAGAGGTGCACAGATTGATAGAAAATTTTGTGGCCTTCAACATTATTGTTGTTTCTAGGATGCAAAATACCCTTGTGGATGCTCTAGCCACTGCGGCCTCAAGATTATCTCCTTTAGAAGACTATGAAGCCTCGAGATTCGCAATGGAACTGCTCTACCAACCTTTAATGCCTAAAAACATTTCTAACTGGAAAGTCTTTGAGGGGGATGACTAGATTGTAGATTTCCTGACTAATCAGGAGAATTTTATGGATTTGTCCATTGATGATGAAATATTCTAATAACTACTTAGAGAATCAAATCTCCACGAGAACAAGTCACTCTGATGACAAACCAAAATTCCACACGATACCAAATGGAGTGGCCAATCTAGAGAACCTTTTTGACCTAAGGGAAATCTTTAGAGGGTCAAGGAATGAAAAAACTTGGATCTCATGTCCTATATACAAAAATATAAACCTAGGAACCCTCGAGAACCCAAAGAATGTCAATTTGGGTAAGATAGTGTCCAAACAAGATAGGAAATCTTATCTCAAACTTTTTAATGAATATCAAGATGTCTTTTCTTGGTCCTACCAAGAATTTAAAACTTATTATATTCGCATTATCCAATACACAATCCCATTAAATTCTGGAGTTAAATCATTTCAACAGAATCTTAGGAAGTACCACCCATATTTGGAACCTCTGATGTATCAAGAGATGAAGAAATTATTAGATGCCAAGATTATATTTCAGGTAAGAAAATCTGCTTGGATGGCCATTTTGGTGCCTATAAGAAAGAATTCTAGAGATATCCACCTATGTTTGGATTTCATAAACCTTAACAGAGCATCAGAGAAGAATAACTGTCCAGTCCCATGCATGGAACAAATCCTACAGATAGTTCCCATCTCTGAAATTGTTTCCCTCCTAGACGATTTCTCAGGATATAAACAAGTCTTGGTTTCAGAAGATGATCTATTAAAAACTACCTTTCAGACCAAGTGGTAAACCTTTTCTTATAAAATCATGCCTTTTGGGTTGATTAACACAGGAGCAACCTTCTAGAGGGATATGGACGTAGATTTTCATGGATTAATTAACAAGTGTGTGGTAGTTTATTTAGATGATGTAACAGTATACTCAAAAAGAAAGGAAGACCACATTCAACATTTGACTCAGATTTTTGAAAGGTGTAGGAAGTATGGAATATCATTGAACCCTAAGAAAACCATATTTGGTGTAGAGGAAGAAAAACTACTAGGTAATATCATATCTCAAGGAGGAATTAGCATTGACCCTGAGCAGATAAAATGGATAGCTCAACTCCCCTTTCATCATAATAAAAAGGCCATGCAATCCTTATTTGGTAAAATCAACTTTGTGAGAAACTTTACTCCCGGCTTTGCTGAAACTATTAAACCTTTACAAAAAATGATTCGCAAAGATCCAGAGTTTAAATGGGATGAAGAAAGGAAAGGATCTTTTAACAACATCAAAACTGCAATATCCCAAGCACCAGTACTACGAATCCCTAACTTCAACAAATATTTTTTCCTTTATACCTTTGCTTCTAACCAATCCTTGGTCGTAGTACTTACCTAGAAGGATGATGAAAAAAAAGAGGCATCGGTATCATTTATGAGCACTAACCTTCAAGGAGTCAAACTGAACTATCCAACTATAGAGAAATAGGATTACACAATTTATAAAGTGGCCAAACATTTCAAATCCTATATCCTAAAGAATCACACTAAAGTCATAGTTCTTAACCCCGCAATCAGATCTTTGTTCACCCAACAAGAAATGGGATAAAGGAGGGGAAATTGGATTGTGTTAAGGATTGTGTAGACTGGCTACCGAGGCCCAAGATATGGTCCATGCAGAAGACTCTAGTTTGGAAAAGATTTGTCATTATGGTGCAGTGAAGCCTTATATGTACCTCCCAGGAAAGAATCCTGGTATGGAAACTTGTCTTATCTTCTGCATCATGGAAGTTGTCTAGAAAACCTAAACCCTAGAGAAAGGAGATCTCTCAGGTTAAAGTTTGCTCAATATCACCTCATAAATTTTATGCTTTTCCACGTAAACTATGATGGAGTAATCCTTATATGTATTGAACATGATGATGAAAAAAAGGTACTGAAGGAAATCCATGATGTCCTGGAAGGTGCACAATTTGTGGGAGAAACCACAACTCACAAAATATTGAGGGTTGGGTATTATTGGCCTACTTTGTTCAGGGACGCTCATGCATATGCCAGGAAATGTAAATCTTTTCAAGTGAGTGATGGTAGGGAAAATAAATCATTCATTCCACTCCATCTGGTGACCATATCCAGACCATTCGAGCAATGGGGAATAGAATTCATATGAGAAATTACTCCCAATTCTTCGAAAAAACATAAATATATCTTGACTGCTACAGATTATTTTATGAAATGGACAAAGTCTATCCCTCTCATGTATGTTAATGAAAAGGTAGTAATACAATTTTTAGAACAGCAATTGATAACAAGGTTTGGATTACCCTCCATACTCGTTTTTTACAATGCTGCCTACTTTTCTTCCACACGCTTGACATAATTTTCCCTTGATAAGGGGATCATAATAATATATTCTGCAAACTATTATCCATAAGGAAATGGGGTAGCAGAGTCAACTAATAAAAACCTAGTGAGAATTTTAAAAAAGACAGTTATTGAAAATCAGAGGAATTGGCATAATTTACTTCATAATGCTCTATGGACCGATAGAGTAACACCTAAAGAAGCCATAGAAAACTCTCTATACTTTTTGGTATATGGGATAGAAGCCATTCTTTCAAATGGATTATATCTTTCATTTTTGCAGCTTGCCCAGGCATCAAGAGGTCAACCCTCATCCACTCTACAACAAAGGATTGATACCCGTCTCATGTTGGATAAAGAAAGATAAAAGGATGAAGTTAAGTTCACCCCTCATCAGTAGGTAGTTAAAATATGGTTCGAAAAACATAAGACCAAAGAAAAACAATTTGAGGTAAGGGACCTAGTCTTCAAGTGGGATAAAGTAAGTGAGTCCAAAGGAAAACACTCAAATTTCCAAAATCTATGGCTCAAACCTTTTCAGGTGGCCGAGAAGATCAGGGCAGGCACATACCAATTCCAAAATATGAGGGGGGAACCCAACACTGCCTCGGTGAATGGCCAGGCCTTAAAACAATACTTCTCCTTAAAAAATGTGTCTTTTGATGCTTTGTTTTAATTTTTGTTTCTTAAGGATACATTTTGATCAGGATGAGTCTGTGGGTTGAGGGAAGACCAACTTCGAACTCCTTTTTATTTCTTTATTTTTCTTGATTTATTTTAATTAAGTTGTGTTTCATAAAGCAGTGGTTGATTTTGATAAATACGTTAAAGCAAAATCTGCTCTTGACCTACACTTACATGAAAAATAAGATACGTTGGGAAAATAAATAAAAAATCAAAATCATATTTGTCTTTATAAGCATACTACCCGGGGAAGCGATGAAATATCTTCCTAGTGGCCTGGTAATGCTAAATGGAAAGATGGCTATATGGAATGAATCACATGTACCTATGGACAAAGCTAGGAAAATCTACACCTTGACACTTTCACCTTGTCAAAAACAAATATCCTCCTCTCTGAATCACTCTCAGTATTTATGCCAGAAAAAGATGATCCTTGAAAAGAGTGTAAAGTTCGAGAGGCTATGCAGACAAATCCGTTAGGGCTATGGACGCTCGTTTCCAGCAAAGAAAGGTATGTGATGTCGGGGTGACTTCGTTGGGGCTATGGATGCTCATTAGTAGCGGAGCAACACCCTAAAGAAGGAATGATAGATAAATGGGATCACGCCAATGGACAACATACCTGGATCTTGTCTAGATAGGACATGGATTGAGTTTAAAAAGAAATAGGGTAGAAGATATAAACCTCATAGGTAGATCTGGATTTGCGGACTCAAGAAATTGTTTTCACATTAATAGAAAAGGTTTGGTTGAAAAGGAATCGAATAAGGCCAGATGGTTTCACAACCAATTTACATAGGCTAAGCACGAGAGAAGGAGTAGAGATTATGTTTTACCCTATATAATAGCCATTTGTTGAGTACTCAACACACCCTAAAAGACTTTGTGAAATTTCTTTATTTTTGGGTACCACTTATCATTTTTTAATCAAAGTCAGTATTGTGGGATGGATGGATTTATATGTTTTTATTAAGTCTTGTTATCGGTTATTCTTGTTTGGTTTGAAGTTATTGATGGATTGATTTATTTTTTAGTAACATGGCATGAAGGGCCTAAAATGTACATGGTTTAAACTTTTTCAACGATCGTCGATCGACGAATTCAGGTTTATGCTACAGTTATTTAACATCACCGATACGTTTTCGACATCGGCGAGATACAATATACAAATCACAAATACAGACAACCATAACAAATCGTCGATCGCCAATACATTTTCAACATCGATGAACTCTGAGGGATGAAAATGCAAAACATTAATTGTCACAAATCGTCTATCATCGATCGTCGATACATCGTCGGCATCAACAGGATAGGATGTTGTAGACATGGATGTATGTCTAAAAATAATGTGGAACGCCAAAAATAAATGCTCCTCATGCCCCTCTTGCCTCATTTTTCCTGTACCTTCTTGAAAATCATTCCCCTTCTAGTTGGTTGAGTCAATTTCCCATTACTAAATGATTTGTTTTTTCATCATTATATTTCTTGATTGATTCTTTACACACATTTTTTCTATTTTCTTTAAGGATAATTGCATGTTGTGATTTGGTTAGAAATAATTGTCATCATGTTTTTCATTGATTGAGTTTGTAGCAGGTCCACCAATTCTTTGTTGTGAGAAGAAGACATCCAGGACCACCAAGTCCTTTGTATGCATAGTAAGCTTCCACAAGAAAGACGTAGCAATTTGGAGCAGTCCATTTCAGGATTAGATTTCAAGCCAAACAGACAGGTCAAATATTCAATGGTGGAGATATAACAGTCGATGCAAATCAATATCTCCCATGCATGAGGAGTCTCAAACTCGCACGAGGTTTAATCGTAGAGTTACACAAAATTCAGTCTATGACTTTGGCGCTAAAAAGTCAGAAACCACCTTTGTTGAAACTCTCGAATGTTGAACCATTGCATTGCTTCACAAGATCATCCATCTAGGAGATACCCACACTTATCACTCAAAACTCCCGAATGTCAAAACGTCAGAGCCACATGGCATTCATCAATTGAGAAACATGCCATTCATCAGCCGAGACACATGGCACTCATTTCAGGGCATTTTGGTTATGTCATCCGTACTATTTCAAGTGACACGTGTCACTCTCTTCCATGTGGACATTATAGGGATAGTGACATCATGTGGACACGTGAGATCCGAGAGATCGTCAATCCAGAAGATTTCAAGTCAGAGCAACACAAAAACTCCCGAACTCTGAAGAGTCGGAGTCCCGAACTCCCGAAATGTTTAATGGTTAAAATGTCTTAATCTCATATCAATTAGAAATAATCATTAATTAATGACTCCGATATATTTTCACTTCAAGAGATCCCAACCCAAGGAAAACACAAATTTCCAAAGAGATGAAGTTTCGAAGCGCCGAAGAGATAGAGACGTGTGGCATCCATCAATTGAGACACGTGGAACTCTTCTATCATGACGTGTGGCACTTTACTATCATGACACAGACACTCATTTCAATCATATTTGGGTCTTTCATCTGTAATATTTCAAGTGACATGTGTCACCCTTCTTTCTATGACACATTAGTGATAGGACGTCAAGCCACCACGTCACTCTGGAGTTTAGCACTCTGGATAATTTTAACTCAAAGAGAGCACAATTCTCAAAACCCCCAAATTGTCAAAGTTCTGGAGCCCTGAAGAGCCAAAGTGGGTCTCGAATTGCCACGTCACTCCATAGCATTGTATCTTTGGGAGATTCTCAAACTCAACATTCACAGCTCCCAAACCCCTGAATTGTCAAAGTACCAAAACAACAAATGTTCAAGGATAAATTACAGGTTAATTAGAAATAAGTGGTGGTTAATGACTCCGAGAGTCTGAGCCTATGGGAGATAATAATATTTTGCGCTCCAAATCCCCTTAACGTCGGATTTCCGAAGTCTCTCACTCACATTTATGGCACATTTTGAAATGTTTAAAAGAGGGGTGCCAAACCAAAATTGGGTGAAAAAAACTGCCAACATCCAACTATCTCTTAATGTCCTTCAACAGCGCATTGCATGCCAATGCTTGATACAAAACTCACATGTGTATGAAATTCACACGTTTATCACATGTATCAAACTCACATGTCTATGAAACTCACGCATGTATGAAAGTAAACACATTGGAAGGAAAAATAAACACAATTTGCGAAAGGGAAGCACACTTGCATGAAAGAAATAAAACTTGCATAAAAGAAATAAAAGAAAGCACTCTTGCAATAAAATAAGCACACTGGCAGGAAAAATAAATTGCGGAAAAGTAAACACACTGTGTAGGAAATAACGCACACTTACAGGAAATTAAATTGCAGGAAAGTAAACAAACTAATAAAAGTAAACAAACTAACAAAAGTAAACAAACTAAGAAAAGTAAGCAAACTTGCAGAAAAAGTAAACACTCTTGCGGAAAGGGAACAACAAGGCTTTGGAGCGACCCATTAAAATGGATGAGCGGGTTCTTACCTCTCGTCTTAAAGCTTATCCTCCCCCTTGTTGTGTAATTAAAGTTAACCTACCTACCTAAGCTCTAAATTCTAATCCCTTTAGCACCTCCCCGAAAACGGCGCCAAAAATGTCGAGTGAAATATATGCTATCTATTTAGACATTAAATTGTCAACCCAAGGCTCGTAGGATTCGAGGTGCCAGAACTGTATGTGTAGGTCTAGAGCTCTAATCTAGCCTAGTATAGCCTAATCTAATCTAATGCCAATAAACTCAAATAATGAAAATATTTACTTTAAATTTACAGAGTAATCTACAACTATGAATGGTGAGCTCATTATTCTAAGTAATCAAATCTTGAAGAACAATGTATAACTATGAACCATTAGTCTAAGAAAGCAACTCTTTGAATAAGTAAGCAATATTTGAATAAGTAAACACTCCTTCAACATCAATTACTCTTATCTTACACTAATCTGCTACAGTCTATAAACCTTGTACAAAGAGATTTGAAATCAGCTCATATCCTATCACTCTAGTGTTCGAAATAAAATTAACAATTTATGCAAATCTATAAACTCATAACTAGTACTAATTAAAAATCATAACTCAAAATCGTAACTAGGACATAAATAAAAATCATAATTCAAATTGTACTCTAATCCTAGCATTCTAATGCTGAAAATAAAGTGAACAGTTCATGTAAATCTACA
>JASDQU010026818.1:19632-39317 GCA_032191745.1 Picea mariana
CGTTCTTCTAGGATAACCCAATCCGTAAAGCGTCTTCTCGTGAGGGCTTTCACCATAAGGGGACCACTTTGGAGTTCATCCATTTGTGCACCTTATCAACCATGATAAGACACTAATGATTCATCTATGCATCGATTGGTTTTCACTTGGACATATACATTCTTATCAAGGGCATCATATCAATCAATTACTTGACATCAATCAAACCAAATCATTTACATCAATGACATATGATCCAAAAATCTCCCAAATGATCAAACCATTGGCATCAATGACAACATGATCCAACAGTACTAAGTGAACTATGCCAACTATAAATCCTACATTTTTAGCAAAATGTCGATTTTGTGCAATGGTGTTTAATTTTCAAGAATCCTTTAGAAGCCAAAATTTTAATTGCACAAATTGTTGAAAACCATTTATTCTAACAAAATATCAAAATGACTACAAGAAATTGGAAGACGAACTAGCATAGTATAAAGAGACCAATAGAAATTTACAAAATGAAGTTGTCATGGAGAAACTTAAGAATAAATTGTATTATTCCCAAACAAAACATAATCAGGAATTGCATGCACAAATTAAAGACGAGAGAAAAAATATGACAAGACCTTACTAGAACGAAATCAAGAAATCTCTCGTCTAAAATATCAAACTCAGAAGTTAGAACAAGCTAATCAAAATCTTATTAAGAAATTGTCAGAGAAACATGAAGATAATTGTCGTTTAAAAATCCACAATCAAAGTTTACTCACCTAGATTAAGAAGATAAAGAGTGATAAGAAGACGATAGAGGACAAGTTAGAACAACTTATCAATAAGGAATCATTGGTAGATAAAGAGACAATGATTGAACCTATTGTTGTATCCTATTCACCACTTGAATGAGCAAAAGAGGGACACTTGCAAGTCCAGTTGGGTTTGTTGAACAGGACAAAAGTTAGTGTATGAATCAAATGACTCAATCACATGAAATAAATAAACAACTAAGCTAATAACAACTAAAGAAACAAAACTACAATGCATAAGGAAATTAGAACCAAAATCAATCAAACAATTGACCAATATTCATGCCACCAATGGAGAAATTATATTAGTGGGCAAACACCAAAGAGAAAGGGAGACTTATGGATCCCCTCTTCCTCCAAGGGAGGGATTTTGAATCCCTTATGTGAGATCTCTTCTTACAAAATGGAAAACTAGAAATTAAATGGTAAAGAAATCCAAGCGTATTCCCTCAAGAGGTGAAGTGAATAGCTTAATGAAATGACGCTAGTATGATCCAAGAAGGAAAGAGGTTCCTTGTAGGAGAATAGAGGCAACATAACAATACAATGAGATTCTTGAATTCATAGTGCACCCATGGCCTCTTTTTATATCAAATCTTTGAGGCATTATCCAACCAATCTTTAGTGTGAACAAGGGGCCCTTTAGGGCACCCTTAGGTCTTTGACCAACCCCCCACTTGGATTCAGCTCAGATTTGAGGGTCAAATTGAATTGGGAGATGAACAAGAAGTGGGTGAGGGGATGACAAGAACCATAAATGTACCATTCACAGGAGTGCATGGCTTTTGTCGTACACAGTCATGCATCCGACGCATGTGCGATTTTTTGGCCTGCGGACATGCACGCACTTCCTGTATTGTTTCTGCACATGTTAATTTTATAACCAGTTGTATAGTTTGTTCCCTTTGAAAATGCATTTTTGGGACCATGAATGAACTAATAGGTGTTTGGAGATGCTGGATTCTTGTGACCATTTTCAGACGAAATTTCAGTGATAACATATGCCCCATGATGTGTGAGGTTAGGAGCACACGTATAGCTGAAATACATCAATGTTTCTTCTACTGAGAGTACCATTGTAAGAAGGAGTGCTGAGAGGAATTACAAGAGAGACCCGTTAGAGAGAGAGGGGAAACTGTGGGACCCAAACCTTTCTCTAGGTGTGGAAAAATAAAAATTGTATACAAACGAGGCGGGCATGCCCCATGCTCGTGTCATGTAACTCAAATGTGTAAGACAATAACTAAAGTTGTATGCTGATGTAGATAATTACAACACCCTCCGAGGTGGTTTGATAACGGTAGATGACAATTCTGATTTTGAAAATACTCAGAAAAGAGGCGATGAAACCTGTAAGTAGTGTCGATAACTCGTAGGCATTGATGGCCCAACAAATTTAAGAGATCTTCTACTAATATAAAACAACTGCAATAGTCACAAAGTTAGACCCACCATAACATGAGATTGTGTTGAAGTCGAATGTTATGGGGGTCAACGACAACAGGGAGCAATGATGGTTCTCCCTGTGTCGTCTGAGACTCATCACTGTAAAGGTAATGAGAGCCAAGATACTATCACCCTTGTAGAAACGGTGTTGATGTCAACAGAAAGGGAGACGTGGCTCCTAGAAGATAAAGGTCTTCATGAAATCCACTGGATTGAGATCAGAAACTGATGAGGTACATGGACGAACTCAAGATGAGCTGAGACTCAATACTGCCCTTGGTTGGTGATACATGTGAAGTATGAGTGGCAACAACAATGAAACTAGATCTAGTGTCAGGGGGATGACTAGACTTGGGTTAAATTGTTCCAGAGGCGTGACAAAGTGGACAAACTTAGAGATCAGGGGTACATGGACTGTGGGATACTTGGGGTTTTATGGACGATGTCAACAAGAGTAGGAGGTAATGAATGCCCCAACCAAGGGAGACATGGGTTTCTTTGCTAAAAAAAAAAGTTTGCTAAAGGCGACAACAAAAAGCTATGTAAATGATGGAAACAAAGGATTTGTACGATTACCAAATGAATAAAAAATAATTTGGGATAAGTGTGTAGATACAGAAATGGGTGCCCTAGTGCAAGATGGATTGACTTGTGAGGGCGCAAGTTGGTGGAGATATGGTGGGGGGTGGGGGCCCCATAGGTGAGTTTCTGTATGAGGTAAATGAATGGAGAGAAATCTGCAGATGGGAAAACTGATTGTGGATGAAATAGAGGGTTAATGATACTGTGAAGGCGTAGTCAAACGAGAATTGTGAGGAGATATCCTGGGAGTCCATTGGGAAGGATAGCATAATGAGGAGAAGGAGTATGTGGCTGATTCTTGAACATGCGTAAGACTATTGAGACTCCCATCCCTAGGGGGTGAAAGCAGCATGAGTGTCAAAGTGCCAAAGGGGAATATGAATGGGACAACTCATGTAGGGGAGAGTGCTACCCGATGACAATACTTGAAATGTAGTGAAGGTGATAGTACTGTAGATCCGAATGGGAGGATCCTACAGGAAAATGTCGGAGGGTGTGACTGGGAGATGCAATTGATATTCAGAGGGAATGATTACATGCCAGTGTTGATCATATACCTGAAGGGATTGCATTGGTGTTTGATGACCAAGTACCTGCACACATGAAAACCAAATACCCGACATGAACAATTTCTGAAGATAATGAACATATAACAACTATTTGATAATTTTGAGCATGAGTAGGCGTACCTGGGCATGATGTAAGAAAAAGTCTCCCTCGAGGTCGAGGATGGATGGTGATCCGGGGAATGTAGCTGTGTAGGTGGCAAGATCCTGATCCCATCGCTGAAGACAGATCAAAAAATGGATGCTCTGAGCTCATGTAGTTGAGCATGGAAGTTTGGCAAAAGGGACTATATATAGGTGTAGGGCCCACAGTGCCACCTCATTTGTACCTGCTGCCATAGTGAGTTGATGAGAGGTTTTGAGAGGTTATTTAGAGATTACGGGAGTTTGAGCCAGCCGATATAGGATTTGTGAGAGCCAGGTTAGTGGTCCCATCCTCCTGCATAGTAGTTAGGGTTTCCTTTTTGGGAAGGGTTGTACAGATGGTTGTACTAGGGGATTTTGTGAGGGTGGGTCCCCAAGTGCGCAAGCGATCCAAGGATACCCGCGCATATATGCGTGACTGTAATGAGGAAAACCTCTCACGGGGGTGTGGGAGTAAGGAAAACAGGTGCACATTTGATGCACGCCTGTTCAAAGTATAGTTGCGCACTTGTGCATGACTGCAAACATGTGCGCATGAATGAAAGTCTGTGCGTGTGATAGGTGCGCATTGATGCGCATCTATTTCTTTGAAAGCTGCACATTGATGCACAAGTGTGCGAAGAACAGGCGTGCATATGTGGGAGCCTATGGGGGGTGACAACCGCACACATCAGGCGAAGCTGGGTGTTTTGGAAAAAACTTGTCTTTTTTGAAGTTTTTCGGTTTATGAATTGTGATGGCTGATCAAGTGTTGTTAATGTGAATTGCATGGGATCAGTTCAGGATGCCAGTTCACTAGAGGGAGAGGGACTGGGTGTGCCTCAAGGAGGTGGTGAGAGATGAGCCGCGTGTTCGGGGACCTTTGGCATCCTGTGGGTTGCTAAAGTTCTTCAACTTCCCACTGCTACGGGCACGTGAGTACCTGCTGCAGTTTTTGATTTCCATGTGGAGCATTGGGCTACAATGCTTCATTGTGCGGGGGGAGCAGCTAGCATTCTCTGCGATGGAGGATGTCTATTTATTTACTAGGCTCCCTTTTCGGGGGAGGGCCATACCTGCTGATCCCCAGTTGCCAAGGGAGACACACTTGGCAGACTTGGCACAGAGGTACTGTTCGGGGCCGGACTTTATGTCAGGCTCGATTGTTCGAATTGGGGCGATGGATGCACTCGTGCATCGTTGCATTGCAACAATGATCGTGAGGATCTACGGATCCTTAGCTACTCAGTGGATTAGTGGTGGTCAACTGAGGATTATGCAGAGAGAATTGGGGGAGAGAATTTTTCCTGGGGCTTGATGTTGCACACCAAGATGATGGGGAAACTCAACTGGTGTCGGGCTGCCGACTCAGGTGATTTTTCCTTTGGGTCGATATTGGTGGCGTGATTCTTGGAGAGGGTTCCCATGTTGCACCCTAGAGTGTTGTTGCTGATGGTTGATGCACGGGAGCCACGACTGATGCGATGGGCATCCATTTTGGTATGTCATGGAGGTGGGGAGGCTAGCCATTATTTTACGACCGATATGGCATGTGTGTGGCGCCAAATGCCACAGATTGTACCATGGTATCAGTATGGTGGGATGGAATACCACTAGGACCCATATATGGTGTTGCCTCTTGGGGAGGTTTGGGACCAGAGAGGTATGTTGGTGTATTTTATGTTTTGTGATTTTGATAGTCTAACATATGTTTATATTTATGGATGGATGCTGATGGTATCATTTGGTTGTGTTTTTGCAGATGTGGGGTCGCGAGGCTGAGAGGTGGATTTGGTCAGAGAGTCGGCTCATCAGGGGCCGGTGAGGCCACCACAGGGAGAGCCACGAGCGAGAGATTGATGACAGAGGGATGAGGCCAGCCAAGGATTCAAGAGTTGGCATGAGATGCAGATTTGATGACCCTGGTGGAGGGCCATCACACGCTCCTCCGGTAGAGGCCGACAGGGTGTTAGAGGACTCTCGCCGCCGGCTGGAGGTGGTGCTACAGGGAGTGCCCGAGAGCATGTGGAATCAGATCTAGGACGAGGGAGTCTTGGATCAGTGCATGGGCCTTTCGACAGAGTTGCAGACCATGATACGCAGAGCAATTGTGGTGGGGGAAACTATGAATGGGCGACTGCCCCCTGGACCTGGAGGACCCCCAGCTAGTGGGGCACTTCCTCCAGATAGAGGACTTGGTGGTGGTGCTCTAGAGGCACCATGAGTGCTTGGTGTATATGTTTTTGTATTTATATATAGGCTTGCGAGCCCATGTTGTATAGGGTAGTGTGACACCTATTTTGTACCTATAGGGATGAGGGGCCTCACCTGCCTACGGGCGATGTACATTTTGTACCATTTTTTTTAAACATTTGATGATATATATATATATATACATTTTTATGATCTCTGTGATGTTCACATGTGATGATGTTTTGTGATGCTTTTTATGATGTCTAATCTATATGCTGTGACAAACTTTTGATAATTTATGCATGTGTAATGGAGTCTTGATGTGATAAATGCCAATTTAACACTAGGTTAGCCATATTATCTACTATTTGATTGAATTGTTGTGGGATATGTGTAAATGTAATTGAATCAAAATGTCGAGATAAGATTCTAACTTGCAGGTATTTGCAAAAGAGGCAAGGATCGTGGACGCGGTGCACATTGTTGAGCTGCAGGATGACAAGTTGGGAATCTAATAAGAAACCGAGGTGGAAAATATGGCGGTGACTGGCCTCGGAAAGGAGGCCAATGATGACTGTGTATTTGGCTTGGTTATTGGTTGTTGAGCCCAAACATATGCCGCTGGAGTGGAGCAGTTCATGTGAGGGGGTATAGAGGGCCCAAGCGGACGAAGTGAGATTCTGTGTCCATCGGCTAGCTCCGTCAGCATAACTGATGTGGTAGGCCAATGGAATAAACATATGTCAATAACATAAATGGTAGATTAGACATAAGGCATGGAGGGAAAGAAGAAGATTAAAAACTCTACAAAATGTGTACAAAAAAGAAAAAGCCTAGTGTAGAATGACTACGCTCGGGCGTAGAATTTCTTTAAGTACAACCTGTTGACAAATTCTTTGAGAGGGTATCCTTCTGGAGAGGCGAGGATGCATGCACCTTTATTGAGACAGTGTTGGACGATGTAGGGTCCATGCCATAATGACTCAAATTTTCCATGGCTGAGGGTATCGTGAGTGATATCGTAGGCAAGGATGAGGTCTCCTTCGTTAAATGAGTGGAGGTTGACATGGCAGTCAAAGGTGGCCTTCAACCGTTTTGTAGCTACCTCATTGTTCTGTAATGAAGACTGATGGTCTTCATCTAATGACTCTAAGTTTAGCAAGTGATGCTCCATTGGAGCTATAGCTCGATAGCGGTGTGCAATGTGGGAATTTCTCACTCGATGGGGAGAGTAGCTTTGACCCCATGGACAAGATGAAATGGTGTAAAACCAGTGGCAGTTTTAATTACTGTGCGATAAGCCCATAGTGCTGAAAACAACATATGATGCCAATTGGTATTATGTTTGTTAATCGTGCACTGCAACATAGTTTTGAGGATATTTTTGACCACCTCTACCTGTTTGTTGGACTGGGGGTAGTATGGGGAGGCGAACTCGTGGGAGAAGCCTAAATTTGAGGAGTGTTCGATGAAGATATCATTCTCAAAGTGTTTCCCGTGATCAGAGACTAATTGTAGTGGGACTCCAAAGCGGGAAATGATGTGGTTGAAGAAAAAACGCGTTGCTGTGTCAGTAGTGTTTTTGAAAGTAGGCATGGCTTCAACCCATTTGGTGAAGTAATCGATTGCCACGATGATGTACTTGTGCCCACTGCTATATGGAGGGTTACAAGTCATGAAGTCTATGCCCCATTTGCAAAAGGGGCCGACAATGATGACTAGGTGTAGAAGAGCAGGTGGCGCTCGTGATTTTTTTTGCATAAAGCTGGCATTTGTCATAGCACTTCAAAACATGGATGCAATCATGAAATAATGTGGGCCATAAGTAGCCTGCTTGAATGATTTTCTGGGTGGTGGAAATCCCTAGGAGGTGGCCACCGCAGGCGCTGCTATGGAAATCATTCAAGACTCTATCTGCTTTGTCGATGGTCAAACATCAACAAAGTATGGTGTTGACCCCATGTCGATACAAAATGTCACCAATGAGGAGGTAGTGAGGGGTCTGATGGTGAATGCGTCGACGATCATCTCGAGAGAGGTGAGACCCAAACTTCTGGGTTTGAAGGTAGACGATAAGGTCACCATACCAGAGGTCATCTGAGGGGATGTAGAATAGGTGTTCGTTGGGAAAATTTGTATTGACGGTTGAACTTGTAGTAACTGAGGGGAATGTCGTGATGAGTTCGGCGAGAACGAGTACTTTCTTGATTTTGGGAGTTGAAAACTCTAGGTCGTATTCCTGAAGGATGACGATCCGTTGGGAAAATTTCCCATTAATTTGTCGGTGACTAAGAACGTACTGCATGGGGTTGGAATCTACCACGACTTTGGTAGTGCGAAGAAAGATATAATGACATAGTTTCTGGACTGTGAGGATAACTGTGAGGGCTATTTCTCTTCATGATTGTACTTTAGGGGTGGCCCTGAAAGGTTTTTACTGATGTCATAAATGACATGCTCGCGGCCATCATTCCCTAGTTGGATGAGAACTCCTGCTATTGGTATGGTTGAGGCTGACAAGTAGAGGATATAATCGTGATCATAGTCGGGTGAACTAATTAAAGGGGCATTGGAGAGCGCCGATTTTAAATCATCAAAAGCAGTTTGGGCATGTTCATCCCATCGAAATGGGATATCATGACGTAGTAGGTGAAGGAAACCGTGCACGCGAGTGGCGTAATTTGGGACAAAGCGTCGTAAAAAGTTGGTTTTGCCTTGTAGGCTCTGCAGTTGGCGTAAATTCCAAGGTGGTGGAATTTATGTGATAGCTTGGACCTTGAGGGGGTCCATAGTAATGCCGTGTTGGGAGACGATAGACCCAAGGAGGTGTCCGACGGTGACGCAAAATACACACTTCAGGGGGTTCAAGCGGATATTGTACTGTCGACACCATTGAAAGATGACCCGTAAGTCATCTAGATGTTGAGTTCATTTCTTGGATCGAGCGGTGAGGTTGTCAAAGTAAGCGAGAATGATGCGAGCTAGATCATGGAAAACGTAAGTCATGGCTCGTTGGAATGTTGCACCTACGTTTTTTAGTCTGGAAGGCATGGCATGATAAGAAAAAGTACCCCATGGGGTAGTGAATGCGGTCTTATACTGATCTGTTGGATGAATCTAGATTTGATTGTAGCCAGAGAACCCATCCATGAAGGACAAGGCCTCATGGTCGACACAATCATCGATAATTTGATTGATGAAAGGCATTGGGAAGTTGTCTTTGGGACAAGTGTGGTTGAGATCGTGAAATTCGGTGTAGACATGAATAGTGGCCTGTTTTTTGTTGACAGGGACGGGGTTGGAGACCCATGACATGTATGTG
The DNA here is from genome assembly GCA_032191745.1 of Picea mariana. NCBI lineage: Eukaryota > Viridiplantae > Streptophyta > Pinopsida > Pinales > Pinaceae > Picea > Picea mariana. The sequence continues at coordinate 28,653 of JASDQU010026818.1, forward strand.
ATGGGGTAGATGAACCCGACAACGCATAGTTTGTCAATTTCAGCTTTGATAGCCATTGCTTTGGATGGGTGTAGTGGGCGTTGCTTTTGTCATACAGGGGTGATATCTGTCCATGTGTCAATGTGATGTTCGACAATAGAAGGATCGAGGCTGGGCATATCTATATATGACCAGGAAAAAATATCCCGGTATTCCTAAAAGAGAGCTTTGTAAGCTGTGAGTTCTTCAGGGGAGCATGCGACGCCAATGGTGATTTCTTTTATGATTCCAGGTTGGATGGAAATATTAGTTTTGACAGTGGGGCAAATATTGGTCATGTTGGCTTCTTCAAAAGCATCAGGGACAGGGATAGGCTTGTTGAACCAGTATATATGCCCGAATGGAATAAAATCCTTGGTTTCAATTGCACATATGGAGGCTTGGCTAGGAGGGTCAAAGGCTTCCTGTGAGAGAAAGAGCGCTATGTGATGGAGCCCATTCCATGGGCAATCAAGTGTAGTTAGTTCCTCTAGGATATCTTCGTCACAGTGGAACATGCGAGAATATAGGGGATCCAGGGAAGTAACATTGGTGAATGTCACCATGTGATTGTCTTCAGGTGGTGAAGATGTAGAGGGGGTATCAAAAAGATGGTGTGATGGCGTGCTTGACATAAACTAGATGTTCATACACTGTGGGTTGTGAACCGTGGGTGGGGGTAATATTTCCTGAGGGAAATGAACTGGAGAATTAGGGGGATTTGGTGGAAAATCCTCAGACATGATATCTATGAACCATGGAGGAGTGGGAAGTGACTCAGGTTCAGGGGAGGTGAAGTGGACAATATCTGGAGATGGAATAGGGGGAGTCAATTGCATCATGGGAGGTGTGGTGTTTGGATGATATTTAATAAGGGACATTTGACGACGACTGTATTCAATGATCGTAGGACAATGGTATGTGAAATGATCAAGTGAGTCACAAAGAGAGCAAGGGCACCTCATCCGTTTGTTGACTGAGGTCATGACATAATGGATGTCAGTGACATGGGTTTTTGAGGACGTGGAGGGAGGAGGGTTTTGTTGAAAGTTCTAGTGTACTGCCATTAACGTCTGTCAAAACTGGGGTAGGACGGGGAAATGATGAGCGTAGTGGCCATATTTTGAATAGATGGCACATGTGAATTTGGTTTACATCCCTTTGCTACCTATAGTTGGGGACATTTTGGTAGTACTAGGTGTGCTTGGTGAAGCGATGAGCGATGTAGTCGCTCGAGGGAGTTGGATCAGATTTCATAACTCGAGGAGGGAAGGACAATGATTTGTGGGGTGTCCTTCTCTCTCACATAGTGCGCAAGGAGGTTGAACTCGGGGAGGAGGTGGGGCGGTGGGATCTTTCTTCTTCCGTTTGCCCCCAACTGTCATGTTGGTGCTGGAAAGTGGAAGTGGGGGTGGTGTGGTTGGGGTTAGTACTGGAATCTGCATCGGGATTCCCTATGTTTGGGGAGGGAGGGATGGTTGAGGAACCATCACCGGTGGGTGGATATACCATAGTGGAATGACCAACACCATGTTAGGAAGGGTAAGCATCGCGACTACCTAGAAATCTTGTACTCTTGGTGGGGGGTAGAATAAGGGAATTTGAGTGATGGCTTGGGGGTCTGTCTCCCAAATCGGGATTTGACCCTGGGGGAGAGTGAAATCAGGGATAAGTGGTGTTGTAGGGTTCTCACGGGATTCCCGAGGTAGGATTTGTGCAACTAGTGGGACATCAGGGAGTGGAGAAACCTTAGTGGGAGGAATGGTATCTCTAGTTTCAGTTTCATTGGAAGAGATGACACACACTTGTGCTGATGGATGTATGAGCGGTGGTGCCCCATGGTATGCCCCCAGTAAGGATGGATATTTGAAAATTATGGGATCCATATCCATGAGTGGATAGGCATCGACATTGGTGCAGACAAGAGGTAAGATGTTATCGATGTTGGAGGAATGGTTAGGTTTGTAATATGATACTTGGTTGATGGTGATGATCTTTCTGTTGTGGGGGAACATCATCGTTCGAAACACAGAAGAGGCCACTTCCTTCATAGCGTACATGTAGCTATGTCCAAACAAGATATTGTAATCAAGCGAGACATCGATAACTTCAATGTCAATAAGAATGGTTTTTCCCCCGAGTTCAATGGGGACATTTTGAAAGAGCCCTTCAGGAGAGGATGGGCGTCCATCATAAGCTCTCAAAGTGATGGCGAATGGTATTATCTCAAGGGAGCCAATTTTCTGCCATACCGTTTTGGACATGATGCATGTGGATGCACCTTCATCAATGATACATCGATGAACTGTGATGTTCCAAATTTTGACTGGTATCTAGAAAGCTACCAAAGCAGGGAGATGGGGTTTCCCACAATCTAGATCAAATGTGATGAGTCTAGAATCAACAGGGTCGACTGCCCCCAAGGTGGAAAACAATTATTTCCATTGAGTGGGATAGGTTTGAAGGACCTCCAAGATCGACATGGATGCAAGATATTGTGCCAAGTCATCGACCGAACTGTAATTGTGTGCTGCCCTAGCCTAAGGGTTGTTGACATTTTGTCGTAATGGGATGCGAGGGATACAAAGGGGTGGTTCAATGTTAGGGCATGGAATCATCAAAGGTTGTCCTGCTATAAATGGAGGTTCTTATGAAGTGGTGGGAGTATATTCAGGGGGTATGTTGTATTGACGACTATGCGTTTGTAGAAGAATTTATTCTTCGTTAGTGAGGAGGATATTGCGATTCCCCAGATTCCCAGGTTTTTGATATCGTCTGTAATGACCCTTTTCTTATTACTATGAATAATTTCATAAATAATCCTAAACATTAGCTAAATTATAATTAATTATTATATAACCTTAAATAATTATATGTTATTAATTAATTATTTTGATTATGATTAGCTGAAGGATGATTAACTCCTTAATTAAAGGTTAATGAATGATTAATTATTAAATGAGACATTAAATGATTAAGTATTAAACTAATGGTTAGTGATTAATTGATTATTAATAAAGTAGTTGATTAATTATGTAATAAACCAATGGGGGAAAATAAAAAAAAAATAAGGTTAAATGGGGTTACGTATCCCATGAGGGATAACGTAACCCATACATTAAAGGGAATATTTAATAAAGGATAAGACCATTAATAAAGAACTAAATGAACAGATAAGGCTTTAATGAATGAATAAGGTGTTTGGTGGGAAATGAATGTGCGGGGGCGGTGAAGTAGGCATAAGGGAAGGAGAAGGACGATGGAGAGGGGGATTCATTTTTGGGAGGATTCATTTTTCATGCATTCGAGGGGGAGAGGAGATTTTGGAGAGCTTTGGGACTGAGTTAGTTAACGGTGGGATTTACAGTGCACCGGGGCTGAGGGGTTTTGGGCTCGGAGGGCTAGGACGTCCATAGATGTCCTAGGGCCAGGCGTACTGGTCAGTAGGGTGGCTGGTTTTGGGGTGTCTTAAGGAGCAAGCTGCTGCGGATTGGTTCAAGCGAAGGGAGATAGCATCAGAACGAGGTATTTAACCTGTCATGCAAATTATTATGTAAATTTAACTTGTTATGCAAATTGTTATGTAAAATGTTATTTTATTTATCACAATCTGGGAGTGAATATGTTAGAGTAAGTGAATTTTTAGTAAATTTAAAAATTTTCGCTCTGTTTTAATTCATGGTAGTTTAATGAATTCCCGGTCACTACATCTGGTATCAGAGCCATAGGTTAGAAATCTGAGCCTTAAAGGGCCAAAACTTCAAGCCCAAATTGCTTCCGCTTAATCTGCAAACAACTCCAGCCATGCTTAGCTTAACCTGCACATAGAACACATAAAACATAGAACATTAATAAAAATAAAAAAAATAAAATAAAGAAATGCAAAAACAAAGCACTGAAGTACAATAAGCAACTACGGTTGTTTTAACAGTTTTCTCCTGTTGATACTGTTCTATTTTCATTGGTACAGTTACTTACTTTTGCTTGTTGAAATTCTGCCTTATGAAGAAAATGGATGCATGCTCGCTATGTTGATTTATATATGACTGAACTCTAATTTCATTTGTCAACTTCAAGTACAAACCTTAAATGAAACAGTTACACCATCTAAAATACATGGCTCTTAATTTAACTAGGCTTTTACATTTAACTTCTATACAATTTAACTGGGGTCAATCTTCTATACAATCCCAAGCACCTGGAAAACAAGCCCGTATTTAGATGAACAAATATATATATATATATATATATATATATATATATATATATATATATATATATATATATATNAATTCATGGTAGTTTAATGAATTCCCGGTCACTACATCGTCCCATCTGTGGTGGGGAAGGATGCATCTTCTACTGGGTATTCATCACACCTTGGTGCGAAATAGGGTTTTGAAACAAAGATGGGGGTGGTTGTTGCAAATACTATTGTGGGGCCTGCTGAGGGGAATGCAACATCGAGGGACATGGCGCATTCATAGAATCTTTCATCTGTTTGAATTCAACAATTTGGGGGAAATGGTGAGCATATTGATCATGCTCACCGTAAAGAGCATAAGGGAAGTTCATTCGGAGGTTGTTGTTGTTCCTCCCTTGGCGTTTGTTGTTATTTCCCCCTTGGGGGTTATGGTTCCCCTGATTCTGGTTGCCCCCAGCGGATTGGTTATGTTGGGGGTTGTTTCCCCATGTTCCCGGGTTATTATTGTTTTAGTTTTTTCCTTTCTTTTTGGCATTATTTGACTGATGGGCCGGATTTTCCATATTTCGTTGTTCAAAATTTTAAAATTACTGAATGGGGGAGGGCTGAACAAAGCTAACCCCAGCGTGTGGTTGTCCTTGTGGAGGAGCAATGGGCTGTGGAGGACCAGGAAATGGAAAGTATAGATTATTTTGTGGTAATGACCCGCAGGGTGCATAGGAAGGTGTAGCGCTTTTAATAATGCTCAGGGTGTAAGCTGAGGTAGAGGGGGTATCAGAACTTGGTTGAACAGTCGGGCGCATCATGTGTGCCGGCAAGGGTACACTTATGGGTGGAGGAAGGGAAACAGGGTATGGCTATTGATAAGGGGGTCCTCCATATATCAATGGATATTGAGGTGTATCGTACATAGGTGGTGGTTTTGTGTACGAATTGTGGTGTGTTGTGGTACCAATTAATCCATCCGTTGAGTGAGACATCCCAGGTTTGTCTCGACCAAATGGTACGGGTCTCGGGGCGTCAGGAAGTACTGTGTATAAGTATCTTGACTGTGCATAAATGAGGTCATATTGTTGAGCCTTGCTGATGGCCGCCTCTTCAGTTTATGGGAAGGTGGAGGCCACATCTTTGGCAAGGAGAGGGACAAGTGATTTGAGATACCAATCGAGGCATTGTTCTTTGGTGGTTTCTGCTTTGCATAAACTACGTCGCCGATGCCATTTGTGAATGTGGTTAGCGATATGTGTGGCTAAGGTTTGTTTAAACTCAGAAAGAAACTTGAGACCATTATCATGACGAACTAGTAGTTGAAAGAAGGTAAAAAATGTTTTGGCCAATGATTCAAAAGTCACACGGGACCCTGTTTTTTTGTCCACATACCACTTGGCTGATGGACCTGTGAGTGTGTTTTGAAATAACCTTAATCAGACAGAGTCATCCATGATGCTATTTGAAGAGCACCATAAGTGGAAGGTCATGATATGGTTGGCGGGATCTTCTCCTGCCTTTCCTTCAAACTTGGGAATGCCCGAAGGGAGTTTGGTAGGCATTGCAGGCCATGTGGGGTCGTGCAATATGGGATCATTCACGAGTTTACTTAGATCCATTATATTGAGGGAGGCCAAATATGGCATATGTAGTGGTAGTGGAGGATTAGTTCCAACCATGATGTGAGTAGGTAGTGGACCTGACCCTTGAGGGGGGTTTGGTGGGGGTGTACTTCTCCCTAGGGAAGACGTATACCCTCCGCCTCCTTGTGAAGGAGAGCTAGTGGATGGATGACCTTGGGAAGTGGACCCAAGTAAAGTGGAACCAAGCAAAGCTAATTCCAATATAGTAGCACTCACATGGTTGTGAGAGGGTTGGGCTGGTGAGTTGGCGAAACTAGGAAATCCTCCTAGGATAGGAGGGAGATTTTGCAAGCGTTTGGAACGACACAGATTTTCTGGGTCCCCTATGATGTCTGACTAGCAAAGTGAAATGTGTGCAAAATGGTGATGAGAGGAGTAAATGAACCAATGACTTGTATAATATGGACCTTCACAATATATCTCACAATTGCATGTAATCACAAGAGAATCATATATAAATCAATTGAAAAGAAGCATACATGTGGGTAGGTGGATTTTGTCTGCATGAGAGAACAAATAAAACAAATGCTCGTGTCCTAAAAAGACGTAATGTCCTTCCTCTCAAATAGCACTGGACCTTCCAATAGTACTAAATAGTGGGGTCTGAAGCCACCAGAAGAGGAACTAGTGAATGATGAAACAATCAGTTATAATGAGGGGTAGAGGGTGCATATCCCGAAAGAGTTGGCGATATTTCCCAATATCCACACAAAATCTGATCAAGGTGCAATTGAAGCCCACAATTTCCACCTGGGTAGATGTTCTAAAATTTGGCCACTAGGTACCTCGATCAAAGTGAGACATTTAGATTTTCATCCTCAGAAATGGGTCACGGGTTGGATCCCGTCCAAGAGGTGGGTTCCTCAAGGGGGGACACACAGAACAACCAGAACTCGGCCTTCGACCCTTCACGAGTATCTCCTTGTCTTATGGTGTTAGAAACACTTGACTTGGAGGATTTTAAAGTTTCCTATTTGTCAACTTCTAATGTTTGAAGATGTGAAAACCAGATAATGGGGAGTTATTTGGATGCCTATCCCCAAGATCCTACCTAGACTAAAAATTTTTTTTTGGCACCTCCTGTGGAGGAAAACTTAGTGAGTTTTTAGAAAAAAATTAGATGTGGTTGTTTGAGAGAATGGGGGTGTGAACCAATCTCATTTGAATTAAGTGGGAGTGGATAAATCCTTCAAGAAATAGTGGGATGTTTCAAAATCCCTTTGGAGGAAACCTACTTCAACCTCCACAATTTGAGATGAAATTATGTGAGTGAGTAGTGAATTTTTGTGTGAGCAAGTGATAAAATGTACCAAATTTTTAATGAGTTAGGTGTCACCTTGCAGCATGTGGACTTTGTGTGGTCCTTTACAAGTCTTGATTACCTATATTACTAGATGCCATTGGTACAACATTGCAAAATTTTAAAGTCCTTAAAGAACTAGCATGTGGACATGTGGGTCCTTACCAATCCTTTAAATTCCCTTATGTAATTTAATCTAAGAAAGCTTAAAAAAACTATCCTATATTGCAAACATGTGGGCATGTATGGGCCCATTACAATGATCTTTAAACTCCCCTAGTGATGTAAACTAAGAAAGTAACTTCAAAAACTATCCTAATTTTTCAACATGTGGGCATGTATGGGCCCTTACAAATTTAAGATGTTTTGAAAAAGAAACTAAGAGGAGCCCTAGTGGGGCTTTGTCCTCTCCTAAAGATTTTTTTTTTTAAGGGAGATGAAATCTTTCTTCAATCATTTTTCTGATTCTCAAGATCGCTCTATGGTGCGAGAGAAGAGCATACTCAATCATTGGAGTTTGATTTTTGGTCCCAATGCAAGTGTTTATATATGTGATAGCAAATGATCTTAACTTAACTTTTACAATCAAAACAAGCCATCCATATGGAAAAATGAAAGCAAAAGAGGAGAAATATGGTTCTTTTTAACCCCCTAAGTGCCTATGTTTTGACTAACCCTTCATGTGGAGAGGGAATCTAAGTGTGGTGAATTTACAAATTGCATAGAATCAATATTTAGAAGGCTAGGGCTTTCAAAACATCACAAAAAACTCTTATAATGTTGGATTTCTAGACAGATGCACGGGCCACAGTTTAGACAGAGGCGCATGTGGCGCTAATGCGCAGAGAACTGAGGACCCGTTGGCACACTATGTGCAAAATGCACTGAGAAACACAGTGTTGTAAGTGCACGATGCCTGGAAGACGCATGTGTGGGATAGAAAACCCGCACACATTCTGATACGTGTCCGGGAAGAAAATTTTAAATGAAATTCTTCTCTTCCATCTCCGAATTCAGTTCTTTGTAGGAAAGGCTAGGCCGGTTATGATCCCTGCAAGGAAAATGGATAAAAAAGAAGTGCTCAAACAACCCAAATAGGGAGGAAATTGATACCTTCTCTCTAGTATGGTCGTCAATCTGTTGTATCCTTTTCGCCACTTGAATGAGAAAAAGAGGGACACGTGCAAGTCCAGTTGGGTCTGCTGAACCGGATATAAGTTAGTGTATTAATCAAATGATTCAATCACATGAAATAAACAAACAACTAAGCTAATAACAACTAAAGAAACAAAACTACAATGCATAAGGAAATTAGAACCAAAATCAATCAAACAATTGACCAATATTCATGCCACCAATGGAGAAATTCTATTAGTGGGAAAACACCAAAGAGAAAGGGAGACTTATGGATCCCCTCTTCCTCCAAGGGAGGGATCTTGAATCCCCTATGTGAGAGATCTTCTTAGAAAATGGAAAACTAGAAAGTAAATGGTGAAGAAATCCAAGCTTATTCCCTTAAGAGGTGAGGTGAATAACTTAATTAAATGATGCTAGTATGCTCCAAGAAGGAAAGAGGTTCCTTGTAGGAGAATAGAAGAAGCATAACAATACAATGATATTCTTGAATTCATAGTGCACCCATGGACTCTTTTTATAGAAAATATTTGAGGCATTATTCAACCAGTCTTTAGTGTGAACAAGGGGCCCTTTAGGGTACCCTTAGGTCTTTGACCAGCCCCCCACTCAGATTCAGCTCGGATTTGAGGGTCAAATAAACTTGGGAGCTGAACCAGAAGTGGGTGAGGGGCTGACAAGAACCATAAATGCGTCGTTCACAGGAGTGTGTGAATTTTGTCGTACACAGTCGCGCATCAGGCGCATGTGCGCTTTTTTGGCTTGCCCAGATGTGCACGCTTCCTGTATTGTTTCTGCACATGTTAATTTTATAACCGGTTGTATAGTTTGTGCCCTTTGGAAATGCATTTTTGGGACCATGAATGAACTAATAGGTGTTTGGAGATGTTGGATTCTTGTGACCATTTGCGGACGAAATTTCAGTGATAACACCTATGGAACTACATAAGTCTTCAAATGGAAAAAACCTGATGGTGGATAAAGCAATTAATACAAACCTAGTCAACCTTATAACTCAAAAGGATTTAGTTGATGTAAATAGGTCCTTACACGCCGAAGTAGAAACAAGCCAAGGCTATGAATAAGACTCAATTCCTAGTGTTAATCAAGAAGAAGCTACAAGTACACAAAGTAAAGATCAAGTTGCAAGGATGCCTTATAGACATCCTAATCACAAAAATCATACTTCAACCAATCAATGCATCCACAGAAATAAATGACAAATACGTCAAAAATTATTACCTCCATTACAAATGATACTCAAGGTAGAAGTTATCATGGGAGTCAAAATACATCAAATTGTCTCCAAGAACCCCATAAAAGCCCCATTGTCCAGAAGATCGATTTAAGGTGGGAAAAATCCCTGACAATTCGACGGTTCTATGCAGCGCTTAGAAGATCCTATCATTTCAAGTCCTCAACGATCACTAATTCAGGAATATTTAATGAAGATGCACCTTCCCAATTAAAGGCCACGTCTCTTCATGGAAGGCCACCCCTGCGTGGGTATATAAGGCCCTCATTCTTATTGTATCTCATCATCTTATATTCATATACATTATTATTTAATATATTATCGTTTATGGATTATAACCTGTTGTCCTACCTACTTTGGGTATTTACTTGGTGAACCGGCTTGGTTCACCAAAGTGGTATTAGAGCTTCATACTGATCCTAACCATTGGCCATATAGGCTTCTAGACGCACTGAAAAATCTTCATATTTTTTCTCATATTTAGGTCATATTGACCACAAGTGGCCCTTGGCCATCCATCACGCAAGTTTATGTGAAGGAAGGAATTATTCCGTTGCACATTAAAAGAACCAAAACATTAAAAATAAAAAATATTCCAATGCAAATACAATAATAATAAGAAAATATTACCAGGCTATGAAATATTATTTCGGCTTCAAATGTTAGAAGAACTTAGGAAAAAAAAAGAGGAGATAAAAAAAAGTTAAAAAAGAAAGGGTTTCTTAAAGGCACGTGAACAAATATAAGTGCATACCAAGAAAAGGTAATTAAAAAAAAAGTTCCAAAGAAGTGGAAAAGTGAATATTTTATTTTACCTTTAGAGATTTAACGACCCATGATTTTGGAAAACCACTAGCCCATGGTATTCCATACTATATATATGTCTTTGTGTGTATTTATTACTAAAGAATTATACCATAGGGTCTCGTTTCTTGAGCCCTAGCCACTGCTAACAAATAGTCAAGAATATAAAAAGGAGTATTTAAAGTCTCCTAAGATATTTAAAATTTTTAATTGGTGAAGTATTTATAAGTGGAAAAAGAAAGTATATAGAAAATGATTTTAAGAATATTAAAAGGGAAAGTGATAAAGTTTAAAGAGTTATTATTAAATTTTATTTGAG
>JASDQU010026821.1:6935-25554 GCA_032191745.1 Picea mariana
CCAGAAAGTCAGAGTTCGGCATATCGGGAATCGGCGTATCGAGGATTTCAAGGACATGAAACCCTTACATTACCAAACCGCGATGTGCGAATTCCCGACACCATCATAAGTCGTTGATCCAAGAGACGCGTGTCGAGCATCTGGGGAGAATCGGGAATCAGGATATCGCGAGTCCCGAGTATATGTGTTCTGTGTCATCGCAAATGCCGAAACCCCGATGGAAGGTTATACGGCTGCAGTCATATGGTAAGTGATCACATGGACCATGGTATAGCCAAGGGGGCTAGCCAGTGTAAAGGCACGTCGAGAGTCCAGGGGACTTGTGCGCCATGACATTGACAGGTGCCAAACCCCGACTAGAATTAAGACTGTGGTCTTATGAACGTTGTGGTCGTATTGACCAGGACTTAGCTCGGAAAGCCAATACACTAGGAGCACATCGGGGATCGAAGGATCGGGAGTTCCGGGTACATGTGCACCTCGGCACCGCAAACTCCGAAACCCCGACGAGAAACTGTCGTATGGTCATATAGGAACCGGTCATGTGGATCAAAGGCTTAGCCAAGTGGGGCTGAGGCAACCAAGGAGTTAATCAGAGATTGGCGATCAGTGATTGTAGTTGCCAAGACATCATGGGTGTCAAAACCCCGATAGAAGGAACCTCGAATCCCAATATTGAACCAGGGATTGGCATTTCGCTAATGTAGGTTTGTGGGAATTTCTCAATTGTGGGAGATTAACCCAAATTTTTTTAAATTATGATAGTGGGTGTGTTACATTCCACATAAGTCTTTTACAATAACTTTCACAATATCAATTTTGAGATAAGTAGTAAGAAAATAAATGTTTAAATATATAAACTAAGAGGAACTACACATTAGGTCCTAAATAAATATTTGAGGCATCCAGGGCCATGACCAATGCCTCAAAGAACCACAAACTATATTCCATAGGTATCCTTAGCCTCTAATAAACGTTTGTAATGCCCTCACAAATTTTTTATCATTAGGTATGGTTCTCAAGGATGATAACCATGAATAAAACCAAGAAACCATGACACAATCCCTTTCTAGGGAGTCCTTGACATAGATTCTCTAGCTCAAGTGCCATGAACAACACCAACATAGGTCATGTTCCTTGATATGGTATAGGGTGGAAACCCAAGCCTTAGAGGAAGTTCAAATATTATAGGCATCTAGGGATAAATACGATGCCTCAAACCAAAAAATTAACCTCTCAAGGTTTCATGTATCTTCTAGGGCTCAAGGGTCAAGAATCGCACCTCAAATCACCATAGATGACATCTCAAGGGGATGTTTGGACTTCAAGTGGGGATATGAATATCTTAGGACCATTTTTATCTATTTTTATAGGAGTGTGCACATGCTTTATAACATATGCACACTCCTATGAGATAGAACGAAAAATGCACGAAGCCCCAACTCAAACCCTTCATGACAATCTTTCTTGTGTGCAAGTTTATGAACATATTCTAAGGAAAAAAAATATTTCATATAATTTTTATAATTTTTTATGAATGGAATGAAAATATTTGTTTTTTTTCTTTTTGCAAAGCCTTGTGAACATGGGGAATAAATATAATTGATAAAAAAAAATATTTGGGGAAAATGAAGCCCATTGAAAAGGTCAATGAAGGAAGAGAAAAGTAAAGGTTATGTATGGAAAAATATAGGCCTTCAACATATGTCAATCCAAATTCTATCACAATAGATACCACTATTATCTCTCCTCCATCACCACAAGAAAAGCACTGGATTTAAGTTGAGTCCAATCTAATTCTAATTCTGAGCTCTAGTGAACCTCCAATAATTGTTTCATCAAGACAATTTATTGTGGATGAGAACATGATTATGTATTTTCTTGGAGTTAATTATACTATGGATTAAGTTAGAAAGGAAACTAGTGTTCAATCTTTTGGTGAAGAAATTATTTTTGTGCAACCTTTTTTCCAACAATTATACATTACTAAAAATACCCATGGGTATGTCCACTCTCCTCCCATATTTGATCCATAATTTAATAAAGGGGTAATAACTCCTACATTTCTAACTCCACAATAGAGAGGTCGAGACTACCAAAATAGGGGTCCATCATCCCTACCTAGAATAAGTAGTGTGTGTTGAAGAAATCCTAAATGCATTCATGGGGATAGAAGTAATGTAGAATCACTTGAAGTTAATTTACCTAACCAATCATTTTGTTATCAATCATACAAAATTATTAAATAAAATTTTGAACCAAAATATGATGCAACTAAATGTTAGTTATTTCTATCTTTCTTAACATCTAGGAGTTTGACTATTGTTAAGAGAATTTTAGGCATTAAAATAGTAAAAAGTGTATAAAAAGTAATCTTATTGTTAGAATCCTTGTGGATGGATTTCATAAAATTGGTAAGAAAACCATTATCAAGACCATAGTATAGATTTATGTGTATTTCCACAATCAATTATTAGAAAGATCACAAGAAAACATCGTTTGGTCAAATGAAAATATCATCTCATTAAATGCAATGTCACCCTTCAAAAGTATTATATTCACAAGATAGCCTTGACACATTAGGAAAAACATATTTTTTGGCCTTAACTAGTAGGCTAGCTCATTATTACATCAAGTTAATTGGAGAGGATAAGGGACAAGTACAATATTTTTGGCATGAGAACACTAGGCCTTCTTCCAACCAAAAGGATCTACTAAAATTGAGAGGGGTTTCTAGGGACCATGAATTCCACATTAAAATATTTCTTGACATGAAAAAGACACAATTGTATGAGATATTTAAGGATGAGCATAGTGCATTTAACTTGGGACAAAAATATTTTGAGAAATGAAATCCTTGTTATGTTTGAATAAACATAATACACAACACATTTTGTTGTAGATACCGTATTTTATATGGTTATTATTGTCACACACACACACACACATTTCATATGATTGCATATATATTCCTTGAAAAAATCTAGTTTATATGGGACATGCCTTAGGTGTGATGTAATGGAATTACTGAGAAAGTGCATTCATGTGAGTGAGCGACTTCATCAAGGGTTTATTCAAAAATACCCAACAATATGTTCATCATGTTGATGTGGCTCAATGGAAGGATGAGCATTTTATAATATGTAGGGCTATATTTCTAGTTGGTATTATCTTATTAGTGGATGATTGTTCTGAGAACTACACCCTATAGCTACAAATGAGATTCAAAGACAATATTATCACTCAAACGAGGTAAGCCTAATGGTCCATATCAAAAGCATTCATGGTCTAGGTAGTGGCAAAGGAAAAAGAGTTATATTGAAGGAGTATCACTTCTAGATAAGTGATGATAGGTGCCATGACTTAAGTTATGTAAAACACATCTTTGATTTGTTATACAATCACTTTAAGGAGAATAATACACATATGGATTGACATTGGATTTGGTCATATGGTTTCATGGGATAGGTAAAAAATCTCCATGTATTTGAATGGTTATGTATGTTACATAAATAATACAAGGAACCACTTGTTCAGAACTATTTGAGACTAGGAATGGGAAAGGGTATCATGATGGAGTTGGTGCATGCATCAAAATTGCATTATGTAGGAAAGAATTGAAGTTTACAATAAATTCTATCATTCAAGATGTAAAATATATTGTTGAATGGTATTATTCACTAACGGTAGAGGGAACAAGAAGGAGAGAAGAATAACCAACAAGGAAAGGACATGTGCAGGGATATTGTTGGAAGTTGGTTGATGTAGATCAATCACATAAATATGAATGAAAAATAATCCATGCAACTCATGGATTTCATTCATTTTGAACATCATACAATGTTATAGTTGAAATATGAATGAGAAAAAATTCTTTCTTCTATGGCCCATGTAGTAGTAGTGAATAGGACAAGTTTGAATCCATAGACTGGGTTTATAGATTGGATCATGTATAAATCCCCATTGGCCAATGCATAAGTTATAAATTACCCCAATTGGACAAGGACCAATCAACTATTTCCCCACATTATGATCATGTCTCGAATATCATACAACTAGGTTTAGTGAATATTCTATTAATTTTGATTACCTATAATGAATGTAGTGCACTTTGTTGATTTAATGGACTCATGAATTGTCACTTCATTTTTTCAAGGAATATATATGAAGTCATATGAAATTGGGTTGAGACCTGGATAGAGAATATAGCTAGAAACAATGAACGACGAACTTGCAAAGTTAAGAGAAGAAGAGGAGAATTGGAGAGAAAGAATAAATAATTGTATTAACAAAATCATATAATAGGAAAATACACATGATATACTCTACATGGATGAAATAATTCACCATAATAGTGATATAGAGATACGTGGACATACACTAATAGAAACATCAGTGAATTGCCACCTAATCCCAATTAATTGGCCATGCATTCATCAGTTAACTGGATCAAATGAGTGGAATGGAGAGAATATCATGCATGCACATGTGGCATGACCTCCTAGACTCATGCATTCAGGTTCTCCCTCCTCATAATGATCCTAAGGTGAGCATGCAACACTTGGTGATAATATTGAGGTTTCCATGTGAGACTTGAATCCACTAGTCTAATTGATTTACAACTAATTAATGATTGAAGAGGAGGTGGTATCCTCATTTAGAGGGGAATATCTATGACTAGGGGAGACCTCAACATAAACTAATAAACTTGGGAAAATAAATACCCCCCATGAACACTACTAGGGAGTACACAATGAATGGGTCCTGACAAAAAGCAATGTTGGGTACCCATTTGACAATGCATATGATTAAAATGAAAACTAAAGAAGAGGTAAAAAGGGAAAAGCTCATGGGAAAAATCCCACCTAAAAAGACAATCCTAGAAAAGAATGCAAATGCTAGGTAGTTGCGTCCTTCACTCCAAGAAGGTCATGCAGAAAGTGGAATTTCTACTCAGTGAAAGTATTCGTGAAGATGTCGCAATTTGTTCAGAGGAAGGATAGTAATACAAGTTTATGATCTCATCATGAATCAATGCTTTGATTTAATGCATGTGGATCTTAATGTGTTTTGTTCTCTGAAACTGTACTAGGTCTTTGCAAAACTTCAATGTGCTCTAATTGTTTCACCAGATTACAGTCAGATGATGCAACGAGATACCAAGATGAGTGAGTAAGTTTTGTAGCCAAAGTTTCTGAATGGTAATTTTGACCCAATCATCTCTAATCAACCTTTGTTGATGATAAATCAGTCTCTAATTTATTTTTACTCGACCAACAAATGGGACCAGATCCCAAACTAAGAATGTATCCTGAAGTGAAATTGTGATATGTTCTATTTCCAACTTAATATGAATATATATAGCCAATGAGTTCTAATGTAAAACCTATTGCATAATGAATCCCATGACTGGTAGTACCCTTTACATACCAAAGGATGTTCTTGGAATATTTTCAGTGTAGCCCATGTGGCTCCTTCATGTACCTGGAAAATGATCCCATTACATAGAATATATATGGATGAGAGTGAGTGAGGTATAGGAGGATCCCCACTAGATTTTTGTACTTAGTTAAATACAACAATGGTGTATCCCCTCCATCCTCTAACTTAACCCATGATAAGAAAGGTGTGTATACTA
The DNA here is from genome assembly GCA_032191745.1 of Picea mariana. Taxonomy (NCBI): domain Eukaryota; kingdom Viridiplantae; phylum Streptophyta; class Pinopsida; order Pinales; family Pinaceae; genus Picea; species Picea mariana. Next base: position 12,574 of record JASDQU010026821.1, read on the forward strand.
ATCTACAATCGATCATGTTGAATGAGACTAGGAGATATCTGGCATACTTTACCTAAGATAAATTGATTCCTCAATCAGCCTGCCTGATTTCAAGGACAAGGAATGAGTGTAATGGACCCATTTATGACATTGAAAATATGTCATGTAATATATTCCTGACTGTAGAAATAACTGATTCTTAACTCCTGATGATTAATAGATCATCTACATATAGCACTAACATGAAAAGAGAGTCAAAATTCCTCATCATATAAGCATCGGTATATGATTTACAAGGAATACAATATTGAGAAGGTAAGTAAGAATCCATCTTAACATACCACACTCTAGGAACTTGCTTGAGGCCATAGAGTTACTTTTTGAGTCAAAAAACTAGAGAGGAGTCATGTATGTACCCCTGTGGTTGCTCCATGTAGATATATACTTTGATATATCCATGAAGAATGACATTATTCGTTTCCATTTGGTTGACCTCCCACCTCCTTTATAATATAATGGCAAGATCCAACCAGTTAGAGTACAATTTTTCTACTGGAGCAAATATCTCATCATAATCAATCCCATGGACTTGTTGAAATTCATTTTCTACTAGTATTTATTTGTATCTTCTCACAATACCATTTTATTCTTTCTTTGTCTTGTAAACCCTTGTGCATATGTCAAGATTCTTATCTGAAGGAAGGGGATCCAAGTACCAAGTATAGTTCTCAAGGAGGGATTTGTACTCCTCCTTCATAGTTGATTCCCAGTAGGGATTCCCTTCATCCTCTACATAGGTCTAAGGGTCTACGACTAGAACCATGTAGAAATGCATGGGATTTATTGGTTCCTTAGTTGTGAGTGCATGTGGAGAATCCTGAAATTGGGATCTCATCCTCCTCAGATTTGTTGGATCCCCCAAAAGATATTCGGCTACCTCTATGTTGGATTGTTCCCATTTGGGTCTTGTATCTGTATATTTACATGCATGCTCATTATCTTCTAAATATAATTAGGAAATCATATCTAAAATATGATCCGAGTTTCAAGATGCATCATCTCAAATATTTGGTACAAGAGGAAGTACACAAGTTTCTACATGTTATTCCTAAGAGGTGTACATTGGAAATTATTCAAATTGGACACACTTTTCAATGATTAACTTTTCAGTTGAAGGATATATAATATGTATCGCTTCACACCCTGAGGATAACCCATAAAGTTGATTTCTTTCTTTGAGGCTCCAATTCCTTCCTCATTTATGAAGGTACGTGGGCCCATGCACGTGATCCAAAATGCGAAAGTGTTTCACTTTTGGTTTCTTGTTGCTCTAATATTTAAAAGGAGTCATTTCTTTCATAGATTTGTGAGGAGATTGGTTTAGCATGTACATGTTACAATTGATGGCTTCAGCCTAAAGTTTGGAGGGAAGGGACCTTGCATGTAGCATGAAACTTTCCATCTCTTTCAGAGATCGGTTCTTTGTTATGTTCCATTGCCTTAAGAGTGATAAAAAGTCAATGAATATAGTCCACTTCAAGGGGTAAACCTCCTTTTACAATATATCCAATTCAGAATACAATATGAGAAGAGATAAGATGATCCTAAGACTAGGTGTCCTTGGTATATATATAAGAGATAAATGGTACAATTATAATGAAAGGGTGCAGTGAAGGGTTCTAGACTGCATGCAAATATAACATTAGAAATGTAATAATTCAATATATAGGGCCTAATAAATGGGTTTTATACATAACATGGGTCTTTTTCTAGGGATTGGCATGCCCCTCCCCTTTAGAAAAGTATTTTCCTTGACACTTGACTAACCATGGGTGCTTCTGCATGACGAACTCATCCTCCAATGTTGCCTCTTGCACTTGTAGGTTCTTCCATTTGATGAAGTACTTGGTAATTGCTCGATTTCTTAGCTACTTAATCCTTTTTTTAATGTTTTTTTTTTGTTCTAGTATGATTTTTCCTTCTTCATTAATATCTGGTAAAATAGTTTGGACTGGGATTTTGTTGTCGATTACCTTATTTAAGAAAGAAACATGAAATACTGGATGTACATGTCAATATTGATCCATACCCCCCTTCTCTTCTCAGGGTTGTGCGACCTCCAGTCAAGTATATTCAACTATCTAAGTTGGATTAGCTCCTCTAGGCCTTCCTAGCCCCGAACTGAATTAAACACAGGCCCTTTTATCACCTTAGACACAGGTTATATGGAAATCACGGGCCCCTTTCCTTGTCGCTTTAAAATATTGAAATTTCAAGCGTCAACTCCTTTATGCTATCCCTTCTACAGATGAAATGACATCTATGAACCAACGATTAATCCTCTGAGTGCTTTGTAACTTTGGGTTTTGAATTTTTTAGTAACAACTGCACCCGTTTCGTTCGAACCCTAAATCGTGAACTTGTCTGGGAAAATCTATGGTTCTCATCTCTCCCACAACCAACGGCTATGATCCGTTCCGACTCGGGTCTTCGAGAGTTCCACACATATTGAAAATCCTCTTCTCCAAATTATTTTGTACCCATAATATTAGATCAAGCGCCATGTGCCTCTCTTGATCAACGACTGAGATTCGCCCCATACTTCGCTTTGGGCGACCTCTCTTTCCCCTCATCTCTTCTTTCAATCTCACAATCTGGCAATGCATGTCCTTCTAGGTCAATGGTTGGGATCTCTTCGCAGCTTAAGACTTCAATGTTTTTCACCCTTCTACACCCCAAATCTTCGAGTTTACGAATTTTCAAAAGAACTTACAGTTGACCACCGTGCAGCTCTCCCAGATCTGATGGTTTGGAACGATCCCACTTCCTCTTGAAGGGATCTCGAATGTTAATTTGGAAAAAACTTACGGGGCTCCTCCTTTTCGAATATTTCTATCATTAACTCCTCGGAGCTTGTCTTCTTATGAAACTTTAACTCTTCAAAGGTTTTTCTTCAACACTTAGTCGGATTTGGATCTGTGGATTCCTTACAACAGACCTTCACACACACTTCTGCAAGCAAAATTTTGAGTTACTCCTCCTGAGCTTCTAAATCAAATACTCTATCGACTCACTCCTTGCAGATGATATGCACACTCTGCATAAAAATTCCATGTTATCTCTCCTAATCTTTGAGTCGAATTAGACTCTGTCAGCGCACTCCTTGCAGACAATATGCACTCCTTGCATAAGCTCGTGGAAGAGAAACAAGTGAAACTTATCTACTATTTCATACATTCATACATACAACAGTATAACTCATGCATTCATGAAGAACAAAGTAACAACAAATATTTAATCAACAACAAAACCATGCATTTGGATCAATATCCCTTTGTTATCTTTATTTAAATGTAAATGGCTACAGCTATGATAAAAAAAAACTACTAAAATTCAACAACAACTAAATCAAAGAAATATCCTACTAATTTGAAACTACCATCATACCAGTAGCCTGATCTCTAGTAGCCTCATTTGGGCATACAAAAACTCTATTTATACCAGACGGCTCCTAGGGTTCCCTCCGACTACCTATATTCTCAAAGAAAAAACTAACTACCCCTTAAGCACCTTTACATTAAATTCTAGGAGTGAAAATTTGAGATCTCCAATGATCGTTCAGCTTCCAAGCATTTAGATCTTCTTTAGTTTTCAATACGTTCAAAAATATTTGCAAGAAACGCCAGCATTTAATATTCCAAAATTATTTTAAAAGGCCCACTAGGGCACTGAGTTGTCTCTCCACATATTCGTTGCTAATGATGCTCCTGCATCATACTCCCCTGGGGAAAAATTAATGAACTCTTGTCCATGAGCTCTTGCACTGAATTATCATGCTTCTGGATATTAGCTTCATTTACCCAACTAAAATCTTATATAGCGTGTCCTTTCCACTTTACTAAAGACTCAAAATATGTCTTCGTTCTGGTCTTCTTACCAATTTGTCGATCTACGATCTTCTCCATCTGTGACTTTTCTTCTACAAGCATCTTCTCTTTTCATTGAATCTCTTTCTGATCTTCTAATCCTCTGGTTCCATATTCCCTATAAGGATACAAATCTGAAACATTGAATATTGGAGATATACCCACATCCTCTGGAAGCTTTATCTCATAAGATTTGGCACCAAATATCCTTAGGATATTTCATGGTCCTAACTTCTTCAGCTTCAACTTATTATATGTTCCCCTTGGGAACATTTCCTTTCTGATATGTGATAAAAAGTGATATCCTACTTCAAATTGAAGTTCTCTCCTATGTTGATCAACTCTTCATTTATACTCTCTATTGTTGTTCTACAACTGCTCCTTGATCTGACTATGAATCTTCTGCATTTCTGCAGCGAAGTCTTCCGCTCAAGCACTTCTGAGTTCACTCTGCTCCAAGTCTCTTGATTTTGATACTCCTCTTGGATTCATTCTGTGCACTAGCTGGAATGGACTATTTCCTATATGTATGTTCACTGAGTCATTGTATGCAAAATTTTCTTGTGACAAAATTCGATCCCACTCTCTATGATGTTTAGTGACCAAACTCCTAAGAAAATATCCTAAACTCTAATTTACCACCTTAGTCTGTCCATCTGTTTGAGGGTGATATGTTGAACTAAAATATGGTTTTTTCCCCATCTTCTTCCATAATGTTCTCCAAAAATGACCAATAAATTTAGTGTGCCTATTTGAGACAATACTTTTGGGTAACCCATGAAGTCTCACAACTTCCTTGAAAAACAAATTTGCAATGTTTGTTGCATCACTAGTCTTCTGCCATGGGATAAAGTGTGACATCTTTGAGAATTTATCAACTACAAAAAATATGGAATCACTTCCCCTTTGGGTTCTTGGAAATATGAACACAAAATCCATGCTTATTTCATCTGAAGGCCTATCTAGAATAGGAAATGGTTTATACAATCTAGTGTTTTGTTTCTTTCCCTTTGCATACTGAAAAATATTACATTTGTTTACAAACTTCTTCACCTCTTATCTCATACCTTGCCAACATTATGAACTTTTCAACTGTGCAAATGTCTTATCATGGTTGAAATATCTTGCTAGACCTCCATTATGTTTTTCCTTCAGCATATTTTCATTCATTGAGCACTTTGGTATGCACAACTGGAAACCTTTGAACAACAATCCATCTTGAATCAGGTACTTTTTCCACTGAATTCTATCTCTTTGCACATGATTCTCATATGCTTCATATGCTTCTTTAAAAGTTGTATCATCATAGTACATCTCCTTAAGGTGTTCAAATCCTAAGGTATTCACTTGAAATTCCTGTAGAATCAGACATCTCCTACTCAATGCATCAACAACCTTGTTAGCACTACCATAAATAGGTTTAATGACAAAAGTGAAATATTTTATAAACTCTATCCACTTATCATGTTGTTGATTTAACTTGTCTTGTTTGGTTATGAATTGTAAAGCCTGATTATCACTATACAAAACAAATTCTTTTGGAACAAGATAGTGCCTCCATTTCTTCAAGGTTTGAATTATTGCAGAAAATTCCTTATCATATGTGGAGCACTTCTTCTTAGTGTCATTCAAATTCTCATTGAAATATGCAACAGGTCTATTATCTTGGCTCAAGACTACTCCAATTGCAACTCCACTCGTATTACATCTTACTTGAAATGTCTTCTCAAAATTTGGTAAGACCAGAATTGGTTGTTCTGTTATAATCTCCTTCAATATATTGAAACATTTCTCATCCTCTTCCCTCCATTTGAAAGATGTGTGTCTTCTCTTCATGGTATCCATCATTCGTGCACCAATCCCACTGAAATTTATAAAGAACTTTCGATAGAAACTTGCTAATCCATGGAAGCTTCTCACCTCAAATATGCTTCTTGGCGATGGCCATTCTTTGATTGCTCTCACCTTTTCTAGATCCATATTCAATTCATTTGAAGAGATCACAAAACCTAAGTAAATGATTTATGTCTTCATAAAAGAGGAATTCTTCAGGTTTATTAACAACTTCTCCTGCTGCAGTATTCTCATCACTAATTTCAGATGTCTCAAATGTTCTTCTTCAATTTTACTAAAGACTAATATATATTTACCTCCTCATTCTCTTGAGGTGTCGATCTATATGTTTCTTTTTTTGGAATAATTTATCCTGGTATTAGATCAATGTGATGACTGATACTTCTGATAGATGGAAATGAGCTTGGAAACTCATCCACTACTATGTTAGCAAAATTCTCCAACAGTTCCTGAACTTATTTAGGTAGATCATTCATAGAATTACTTTTAAGGATGACTTTTGTCTTGCTCACTACAACAAACTGCATCTCATGTTCCTTCTTTACTTCACTCAGAAGTTCCTTCCCACTTATGAGAAGTATACTTGTGTTGGATTCTTCCTTTACTTTCTTCTCCTCTATTGGAAACAACATGTGTGTCCTACCATTCTTCTCCAAAGTATACATATTTTTTCTCCCATCATGAATGGCATTTCTGTCAAATTTCCATGGTATCCCCAACAAAACATGACATACATCCATGGGAATCACATCACATAGAATCTCATCTCTAATCTTCCTATTTTAAATTCAACGAAGCATTGTTTAGTTACCATTACCTGGTGACCTTTCTACAACCATGATACTTTTTATGGCTTCACATGTGAAGTTGTCTCTGGATCCAATTTCTCCACCATATCTATGGATACTAAATTATCAGTTCTCCCACTATCAATTATAACTTTTCATACCCTATCTTTAGTCTTGTAAGAAGCCCTGAACAAACTGTTCCTCTACACTAGATTTTCAACCTCTAGCTCTGGCTTCAAGAGAACCTTCTTCAACATCATAGATATTCCATCTTCTAAACCTTCTACTTTAACATTCATCTTCTGCTCTTATGAAATGTGAGCTTCACCTCCTTCTTTCTTTTTCTCGGGACATTCCTAAGACATGTGTCTTGTCTTTCCATAGGAATAACACCTTATGTCTCCTCCTCTACCTCTTCCTTTTCCTCGAGGAAAATAATTTATTCCACCACTCTCTCTCCCTTGGGAACTTCCTCCTCTTTCTGAGTGACTATGTGGTTTTTTAGTCTCACCCTTGGGTTTCTATGCCTTTTCTTGGACAATTCCCTTACCTCTTTTTGGACTTCTAGCTTTGCTTCACTAGATTTGTTTTCTGGCAGACTTATCTTCTTCCTTCAGTGCAATCTGATAAGAATCCTCCATTGTCCTCACTGTCATCATGCTGATTTCATATTGGATATCATACCTCATGCCATTTATATACCTGTTAAATTTTTCATCATCTTTCTTTCTCTGTCTAGTTTTGATGTTTAGCCTGTAAAACTCCTTTGTGTACTCTTTCACTATCATTCCCTTCTGTCTCAGGTTCTACAACCTCATGAACAGATTTATCTGATAGTCCTTGGGTATGAATTTATCCTTCATCTAGGCTACCATTCTATCCCAACTCTTAATATTTGGCTTACCTTTGCTTCATCTATCAACCTACAATTCATCCCACCATAGCGCTGCATGTCTATTTAATTTGGTGACAACATGTCTCACCTTCTTCTCCTCATTGACGTCTTCATAGTCGAAATACATATCTATTGCTCATATCCAATCAATAAATTCTTCAACGTCTAATTTGCCTCCATACATCAAGATGTCTATCTTTTCTCTAGCTCCCAATTTGACAATCTCTTTCAGCAAGCGTTCCTCGAAAACATCTTCCCCTGTAGCTTATTCAACCTTTGTTTCTTCTCTTTCTAAATCACTGACATCTACAACATTAGGTGATCTCCTTTGCGTTGTCTCCATTGCATCCAACCTTGCGCAAATTTCTCTCATTTCTCTTTCTACAGCTTGATTTTCTATAGGAATATCTGCACGTATTCTAGGAGGCATTGTGTTGATGTATCTGATACCACTTGATGATATCAACCTACTTCTTTTTCTCCTCTACCTATAGAAATCAATTTTGTGGCTCTAATACCACTTGATGAAGACCCCCCTTCTCTCCTCGGGGTTGTGTGACCTCTCAGTCAAGTATATTCAACTATCTAAGATGGTTTAGCTCCTCTACGCCTTGTTGGCCCTGAACTAAATTAAGCACAAGCCCTTTTATCAGCTTAGATGCAAGTTGTATGGAACCTGTGGGACCCTTTCCTTGGTGCTTTAAAATCTTGAAATTTCGAGCATCAAATCCTTTATGCTATCCCTTCTCCACATGCAACCTTGGCTATGACCTAAGGATTAATCCACTGAGTGCTTCGTAACTTTGGGTTTCGACATTCTTAGAAATAGCTACACCTGTTTTGTCTAAACCCAGATTCACGAGCTCATCTGGGCAGATCTATGATTCTCGTCTCTCCCATAGGAAAAAAGTGTGATACGTTCGGACTCTGATATTCGAGAGTTCCACATGTCATGAAACTCCTCTTCTCCAAAGTATTATGTACCTATAATCTTAGATCAAGCGTCGCATGCCTCTCTTGATTGACGACCGAGATTCACCCCGTACTTCACTTCAAGAGACCTCTCTTTCCCATCATCTCTTCTTTAAATCTCATGAACTGGTGGCGTGTGTCCTTCCAGGTTGATGGTTGGGATCTCTTTGCAGCTTTGAACTTTGGCATTTTTAACCCTTCTACACCCCAAATATTCCGATTTATGAATTTTTGAAAGAACTTACAGTTGACCACCATGCAGCTATCCCAGATCTGACGGGCTAGAACAATCCCTCTTCCTCCTGAAGGGATCTCAATCGTTGATTTGGAAAAACCTTATGGGGGCTCCTCCTTTTCGAATATTTCTCCCGTTAACTCATCGGAACTTGTATTCTTTTGAGCCTTTAGCTCTTTAAAGGGTTTTTTTCGACACTTAGTCGGATTTGGATCTATGCACACCTTGCAACAAACCTTCACACACACTTCTACAAGAAACCTTTCGAGATACTCCTACTGAGCTTCTAAATCAAAGACTATGTCAACGCACTCCTTGTAGATGATATGCACACTCTTCTTATAAATTTCATGTTATCTTTCTTGATCTCTGAGTCAAATCAAACTATGTCAACACACTCCTTGTGGAAAATACGCACTCCTTGCATAAGCTTGTGGAAGAGAAACAAGTGAAACTCATCTACTGTTTCATAGATTCATACATTTATGAAGCAAAAAATAATAGAGAATATTTAAGAAACAACAACACCACACATTTGGATCAATATCCCTCTTTTATATTTATTCAAATGTAAATGGCTACAACTATGATAAAAAAACAATGACTAAAACTCAGCAACAACTAAATCACAACAATGTCCTACTAATTTGCAGCTACCATCGTACCCAGTGGCCTAATCTCCAGCAACCTCATTTGGGCATACAATACCTCTACCTATATCAGAGGGATCCTACGGTTCCCTCCAACTACCTATATTCTCAAAGAAAAAACTAACTACCCCTTAAGCACCATTACATTAAACTCTAGGAGTGAAACTCCGAGATCTCCCGCGATCGTTCAACTTCCAAGCGTTTAGATCTTCTTCAATTTTCAATATGTTCAAAAATATTTGCAGGAAACGCCAGTGTTTAAGATTCCAAATGATTTCAAAAGGTGTGCTAGGGTTTTGAGTTGTCTCTCCACATGTGCTTTGCTGACGATGCTCCTACATCATACTCCCTTGGGAAAGAATTCATGGACTCCTATCCATGAGCTTCTACACTGACTTCTCGTGCTTATGGATATTAGGTTCGTTTACCCAAATAACATCTTCTATTGGGCGTCCTTTCCACTTTACCAAATACTCAAAATATGTCTTCATTTGGTCTTCTTACCAATTTGTCGATCTACGATCTTCTCCATCTGCGGCTTTTATGCTACAGGCATCTTCTCTTTCCATTGAATCTCTTTCTGATCTTCTAATCCTTTGGTTCCATATTCACTGTAAGGATAAAAGTCTAAAACGTTGAACATGGGTGATATACCCACATCCTCTGGCAGCTCTATCTCATAAGCATTGGCACCAAATTTCCTTAGGATCTTGCATGGTCCTATATTCTTCAGCTTCAACTTGTTATATGTTCCCCTTGGGAACCTTTCCTTTATGAGATGTGATAAAACTTGATATCCTACTTCAAATTGAATTTCTCTCCTATGTTGATCAACTCTTCATTTATACTCTCTATTGTTGTTCTACAACTGCTCCCTAATCTGACTATGAAGCTTCTGCATTTTTGCAGTGAAGTCTTCTGCTCCAATGCTTCTGAATTCACTCTTCTCAAGGTCTCTCAATTCAGATACTCCTCTTGGATTCATTCCATACAATATATAGAATGGAATCTTTCCCATACTTCTGTTCACTGAGTCATTGTATGAAAATTCTACTTGTGATAGAATTTGTTCCCACTAGCTATGATGTTCAAATACCAAACTCCTCAACAAATCTCCTAAACTCCAATTTACCACCTCACTCTGTCCATCCGTTTGAGGGTGATATTTTGAACTAAAATATAGTTTTGTCCCAAACTTCTTCCATAATTTTCTTTAGAAATGACCAATAAATTTATTGCCCCTATCTAAGACAATACTTTTGGGTAACCCATGAAGTCTCACAACTTCCTTGAAAAACAAATTTTCAATGTGTGTTGCATCACTAGTCTTCTGGCATGGGATAAAGTGTGCCATATTTGAGAATATGTCAACTGCAAAAAATATGGAATCACTTCCCCTTTGGGTTCTTGGCAATCCCAACACAAAATCCACGCTTATTGCATCCCAAGGCCTCTCTAGAATGGGCAATCGTTGATACAATCCAATGTTATGTTTATTTCCCTTTGCATACTAGAAAATCTTACATTTGTTTACAAACTTATTCACCTCTGCTCTCATATTGGTCCAATAGTATGAACTGTTCAACTGTGCAAATGTTTTATCATGTCTGAAATGTCCTACTAGACCTTCACTATGTGATCATTGATACTTTTGATTGGTGGCAATGAGCTTAGCAACTCATCCACTACTATGACAGTAAAATTCTCCAACAATTCTTGAACTTCTTTAGGAATATCCTTCATAGAAGTACTTGTAAGGATGAATTTTGGCTTCCTCACTACAACAAACTGCATTGCATGTTCCTTCTTTACTTCACTCAGGAGTCCCTTCCCACTCATGAGAAGTATACTTGTGTTGGCTTCTTCCTTTAATTTCTTCTCTTCTATTGGAAATAACATGTGTGTCCTACCATTCTTCTCCAAATTATATGTACTTTTTCTCCCATCGTGAATGACATTCCTGTCAAATTTCCATGGTCTCCCCAACAAAACATGACATACATCCATGGGAATCACATCACACAAAATCTCATCTCTATATCCTCCTATTTTAAATTCGACGAGGAATTGTTTAGTTACCATTACCTGGTGACCTTTCTGTAGCCATGACACTTTATATGGCTTCAGATGTGCAGTTGTCTCTAGCTCCAATTTCTCCACTATCTTTGTGGATACTAAATTATCAGTTCTTCCACTGTCAATTCTCACTTTGCATACCCTATCTTTATTCTAGAAAGTAGTCCTAAAAAAATTGTTCCTCTGCACTAGATTTTCAACCTATGGCTCTGACATCAAGAGAACCTTCTTCAACATCAGACATCTTCCATATTCTACACCTTTTTCTTCAACATTCAGATTTTGTGCTTCCAAAATGTGAGCTTCACCTCCTTCTTTATTTTTCTCAGGACATTCCCAAGACATGTGTCATGTCTTTCCATAGGAATAACACCTTACCTCTCCTCCTCTACCTCTTCCTCTTCCTGGAGGAAACTAATTTCTTCCACCACTATGTCTCCCTCAAGAACTTCCTCCTCTTTCTGAGTGATTGTGTGGTTTTTTCAGTCTCAACCTTGGGCTTATGTTCATTGTCCTAGACAATTCCCTTACCTTTGTTCGAACCTCTACCTATGCTTCGTTGGCTTTGTTTTCTAGCCAACCTCTCTTCTACCTTCAATGCAATCTGATAAAAATCCTTCATTTTCCTCACTTTCATCATGTTGATTTCATCCTGGATCTCATACCTCATGCCATTTATATACTGTACAACTTTTTCATCATCTTTCACTCTCTGTCCAGTTCTGATGTTCAGCCTATAAAACTCCTTTGTGTACTCTTTCACTATCATTCCCCTTTGTCTCAGGTTTTGCAACCTCTTGAATAGATTTATCTTATAGTCCTTGGGTATGAACTTAGCCTTCATCTTGGCTACCTTTATATCCCAACTCTTAATCTTTTTCTTACCTTTTCTTTGTTTATCAACCTGCAATTCATCCCACCATAGCACTGGATGTACGTTTAATTTGGTGACAACATGTCTCACCTTCTTCTCATCATCGACATCTTCATAGTCAAAATACTTATCCATTGCTCGTATCCAATCAAGAAAATATTCAACGTCTAAGTTGCCTCCATACATCAGGATGTCTATCTTTTCTCTAGCTCCTAATTTGACAACCACTTTCAGCATGCATTCCTCAAAAATATGTTCCCTTGTTGCTTCTTCAACCTCCTTTTTTTCTCTTTCTGCATCAATGATGTCTCCAGGATCAGGTGTTATCCTTTGCACTGTCTCCATCACATCCAACCTTGCATGAAGTTCTCTCATTTCTCTTTCTGTAGATCGATTTTATACACATGGCTCTCGATGTCTTCTAGCCGATGTTTGTTGATGTATCATATACCACTTGATGATATCAACCTACTTATTTGTCTCCTGTACCTACACAAATCAATTATATGGCTCTGATACCACTTGATGTAGACCCCCCTTCTCTCCCCAGGGTTGTGTGACCTCCCAGTCAAGAATCTTCAAGTATCTGAGCTGGATTATCTCCTCTAGGCCTTGTTGGCCCCTAACTGAATTAAACACAAGCCCTTCCCTTGGCACTTTAAAATCTTGAAATTTCGAGCATCAGCTACTTTATGATAGCCCTTATCCACATGAAACCTCGGTTATGAACTG
>JASDQU010026821.1:25915-36543 GCA_032191745.1 Picea mariana
CTCTTTGCAGCTTCATACTTCAGATTTTTTCACCCTTCTACACCCCAAATATTCTAGTTTATGAATTTCTGAAAGAACTTACGGTTGGCCACCGTGCAACTTTCCAGGATATGACAGTCCATAAATATCTCACTTCCTCTTGAATGGATCTCGATCATTAATTTACTAAAACCTTAAGGGGCTCCTCCTTTTCGAATATTTCTCTTGTTAACTCATCAGAGCTTGTCTTATTACGAAGCTTTAACTCTTTAAATGGTTTTCTTTGACATTTAGTCGGATTTGGATCTTTGCACACCTTACAACAAAACTTCACACACACTTCTACGAAAAACCTTTCAAGCTACTCATCCTGAGCTTATGAATCAAAGACTTTGTCGATGCACTCCTTTTTGAGGATGTCCACACTCTGCATACAAATTCCACGTTATCTCTCATGAGCTCTGAGTCGAATCAGACTCTGTCAATGGACTCCTTGCAAACAATACACACTCCTTGCATAAGCTCGTGGAAGAGAAACAAGTGAAACTTATCTATTGTTTCACAGATTCATACATTCAACAATATAAATCATACATTCATGAAGAAAAAAATAACAGAGAAGATTTAAGCAACAACAAAACCATGCATTTGGATCAATATCCCTCTATTATATTTATTCAAATGTAAATGGCTACAACTATGATAAAAAAAACAACAACTAAAATTCACCAACAACTAGATCACAACAATCTCTTACTAATTTGCAGCTACCATCATACCCAATAGCCTAATATCCAGTAGCCTCATTTGGGAATACAACACCTCTACTTATACCAGAGGGCTCCTATGGTTCCCTCCGACTACGTATCTTCTCGAAGAAAAAACTAACTAACCGTTAAGCACCATTACACTAAAGTCTAGGAATGAAAATCTGAGATCTCTCATGATTGTTCAACTTCCAAGCATTTAGATCATCTTCAGTTTTCATTTCGTTCAAAAATATTTGCAGGAAAATCCATTGTTTAAGATTCCAAAATGATTTCTAAAGGCGCGTTAGGGTGTTGAGTTGTCTCACCACATGTTCTTTGCTGACGATGCTCATGCATCATACTCCCATGGGAAAACATTCATGGACTCCTATCCATGAGTCCCTGCAATGACTTCTCATGATTCTGGATATCATCTTCATTTACCCAACTAGAATCTTCTATTGGGTGTCATTTCCACTTTACCAAATACTCAAAATATTTTTTCCTTCTCATCTTCTTACCAATTCGTTTATCTACGATCTTCTCCATTGACAGATTTTCTGCTATAGGCATCTCCTCTTTCCACTGAAACTCTTTCTGATCTTTTGATCCTCTAGTTCCATATTCTCTGTAAGGATACAAGTCTGAGACATTGAATATGGTTGTTATAACCACATCCTCTGGAATCTTTATCTCATAAGCATTGCACCAAATTTCCTTAGGATCTTGCATGGTCCTATCTTCTTCATATTCAACTTTTTATATGTTCCCCTTGGGAACCTTTCCTTCCTGATATGTGATAAAACTTGATATCCTACTTCAAATTGAAGTTCTCTCCTATGTTGATAAACTCTTCATTTATACTCTATGTTGTTTCTCTGCAACTGTTCTCTGATCTGACTATGAAGCTTCTACATTTCTGCAGCGAAGTCTTCCACTCCATCACTTCTGAATTCAATCTTCTCTAGGTCTCTCAATTATGATACTCCTCTTGGCTTCATTCTATACACTATATGAAATGGAATCTTTCCCGTACTTATGTTCACTAAGTCATTGTATGCAAACTCTTTTTGTGACATAATTTGATCCCACTGACTATGGTGTTCAGTGACCAAACTCCTCAGCAAATATCCTAAAATACAATTTACCACCTCAGTTTGTCCATCCGTTTGAGGGTGATATGCTAAACTAAAATATATTTCTATCCCCATATTCTTCCATAATTTTCTCCAGAAATTGCCAATAAATTTAGTGTCCCTATCTGAGACAATACTTTTGGGTAACCCATGAAGTCTCACAACTTCCTTGAAAAAAAAATTGCAGTGTTTGTTGCATCACTAGTCTTCTATAATGGGATAACATGTGCCATATTTGTGAATCTATCAACTACAAAAAATATGGAATCACTTCCCCTTTGGTTTCTTGGAAATGCCAACACAAAATCCATGCTTATGGCATCTCAAGGCCTCTCTGAAATAGGAAATGATTGATACAATCTAGTGTTATGTTTCTTTCCCTTTGCATACATGTAAATCTTACATTCATTTACAAACCTCTTCACCTCTGCTCTCATACTAGAACAATAGTATGAATTGTTCAACTGTGCAAACATTTTTTCATGGCTAAAATGTCCTACTAGACCTCCACTATGTTTTTCCTTCAGCAAATTTTCTCTCATTAAGCACTTTGGTATGCACAAATCCCAACCTTTGAACAACAATTTGCCTTGAATCATGTAATTTTTCCACTGACTTCTATCTCTGAGCACAAGATTCACACATGATTCATATGCTTCTTTAAAATCTGGATCATCATAGTACATCTCCTTAAGGTGTTCAAACCCTAAGGTCTTCACTTGAAATTCCTATAGAATCAGACATCTCCTACTCAATGCATTAGCAACCTTGTTAGCATTACCAAAAATATGTTTACTGACAAAAGTGAAATTTTTCATAAACTCTATCCACTTATCATGTCTTTGATTTAACTTCTCCTATCTGGTTATGAATTTCAAAGCTTGATTATCACTATACAAAACAAATTATTTTGGAACAAGGTAGTGCCTCCATTTCTTCAAGGCTTGAATTATTGCATAAAATTTCTTATTATATGTGGAGTACCTCTTCTTAGTGTCATTTATCTTCTCACTGAAATATGCAACAAGTCTATTATCTTGGCTCAAGACCTCTCCAATTGCAACTCCACTAGCATCACATCTTACTTGAAATGTCTTCTCAAAATTTGGTAATACCAGAATTGGTTGTTCTATTATCGTCTCCTTCAATATCTTGAAAATTTTCTCAGCCTTTTTCGTTGATTTGAAAGGCTTGTGAATTTTATTCACCATATCCATAATTTGTTCACCAATCCCATTGAAATTTCTAACGAACTTCTGATAGAAACTTGCTAATCCATGGAAGCTTATCACCTCACATATGCTTCTTGGCAATGGACATTATTCAATTGCTCTCACCATTTCTAGATCCATCTTCAATTCATTTGAAGAGATCACAAAATCTAAGTAAATGAGTTATGTCTTCATAAAAGAGGACTTCTTTATGTTTATTAACATCTTCTCCTCCTGCAATCTTCGCATCACTAATGTGAGATATCTCAAATGTTCTTCTTCAGTTTTATTGAAGACCAATATATCATCCAGATATACAATCACAAACTCACTAATGAAATACTTCAATGCCTTATTCATCAATCTCATAAAAGTACTTGGGGAATTTGTAAATCCAAACTAAATAACAATCCACTCATACAACCTTTCATTAGTCTTGAAAGATATTTTCCACTCATCACCTTCTCTCATACTTATCTGGTGATATCCACTTTTCAAATCTATCTTTCGAAAAAAAAAATCTCCACTTAAACAATCCATTAAGTCATCCATCCTTGGAAAAGGAAATATGTAACTGATGGTGATATTGTTTATGGCTCTTGAGTTTGTACACATTCTCCATCCTCCAACCTTCTTCAGACTCAACACAGTCAGTACTGTGCATGGACTCAAGCTTTCTCTAACCAAACCATTGTCTCATAAATCATGGACTTGTCTCTTTACCTCCTCATTCTCTTGAGGTGTCAATCTGTACCTTGCTTTGTTCAATATACTTTCTCCTGGTATTAGATCAATGTGATGATTGATACTTCTGATAGGTGGAAATGAGCTTGGAAACTAATCCACTACTATGTCAGCAAAATTCTCCAATAGTTCCTGAACTTCTTCAGGAATATCCTTCATAGAAGTACTTGTAAGGATGAATTTTGGATTCCTCACTATAGAAAACTGCATCTTTTGTTCCTTCTTTACTTCTCTCAAGAGTTCCTTCCCACTCATGAGAATTATACTTGTGTTGGTTTCTTCCTTTACTTTCTTCTTCTCTATTGGCTACAACATGTGTGTCCTACCATTCTTCTCCAAAGTATACATATTTTTTCTCACATCATGAATGAAATTCTTGTCAAACTTCCATGGTCTCCCCAACAAAACATGACATACATCCATGGGAATCACATCACATATAATCTCATCTCTATATCCTGCTATTTTAAATTCAACGAGGCATTGTTTAGTTACCATTACCTGGTGACCTTTCTACAACCATGAGAGTTTATATGGATTTGGATGTTCATTTGTCTCCAACTCCAATTTCTCCACCATCTTTGTGGATACTAAATTATCAGTGCTCCCACTATCAATTATCACTTTGAATACCCTATCTTTAGTCTTGCAAGTAGTCCTGAACAAATTTTTCCTCTGCACTGGATTTTCAACCTCTAGCTCTGGATTCAAGAGAACCTTCTTCAACATCAAATATCTTCCATGTTTTGCACCTTCTACTTCAACATTAAGATTTTTCGCTTCCGAAATGTGAGCTTCACCTCCTTCTCTCTTTTTCTCAGTATATTCTCGAGACATGTGTCTTCTCTTTCCATAGGCATAACACCTTACCTATCCCCTTCTGCCTCTTCCTCTTCCTCAAGGAAAATGATTTATTCCACCACTCTATTTCTCTAGGGAACCTGCTCCTCTTTCTGAGTGAATGTGTAGTTTTTCAATCTCACCCTTAGGCATTTGTGCCTTGTCCTGGACAATTCCCTTACCTCTGGTTCACTGGATTTTTTTTCTGTCCAACTTCTCTTCTTCCTTGAGTGAAATCTGATAAACATCCTCCACTGTCCTCACTATCATCATGCTAATTTCATACTGGATCCCATACCTCATTCCATTTATATACATGGAAACTTTGTCATCATCTTTCTCTCTTTGTCTAGTCCTGATGTTCAAACTTTAGCCTGTAAAACGTCTCTGTGTACTCTTTCACTGTCATTCTCTTCTATCTCAAGTTCTGCAACCTCCTAAAAAAATTTATCTGATAGTCCTTGGGTATGAACTTAGCCTTCAGGTTGGATACCATTATATCCCAACTCTTAATATTTTTCTTACCTTTTCTTCGTCTATCACCCTGCAATTCATCCCAACATACCGTTGCATGTATGCTTAATTTGGTGATAGCGTATCTAACATTCTTCTCCTCATCGACATATTCATAGTCGAATTAAATATCCATTGCTCATATCTAAACAATCAGTTATTCAATGTCTAAGTTGCCTCCATACATCGGGATGTATATGTTTTCTCTAGCTCCCAATTTGACAACTGCTTTCAACAAGTGTTCTTTGGAAGTATCTTCCCCTACAACTTCTTCAACCTTTGTTTCTTCTCTTTCTACATCACTGGCATCTCTAGCATCAAGTTCTCTCCTTTTCACTATCTCCATAACATCCAACCTTGCGCGAAGTCTCATTTCTCTTTATACAACTCAATTTTCTACAGGCAGTTCTACTAGTCTTCTAGACAACATTGTGTTGATGTATCTGATACCACTTGATGATATCATCCTACTTCTTTGTCTCCTCTACCTACAGAAATCAATTATGTGGCTCTGATAGCACTTGATGAAGACCCCCCTTCTCTCCTTGGGGTTGTGTGACTTCCTGGTCAAGGATATTCAACTATTTGAGTTGGATTAGATCCTCTAGGGCTTGTTGTCCCCAAACTAAATTAAACACGATCCCTTTTATCACCTTAGATGCAAGTTATATGGAACTCACAAGCCCCTTTCCTTGGCTCTTTAAAATATTGAAATTCCAGGTGTCAACTCCATTATGCTAGCCCTTTTCCACATGCAACCTCAGCTATGAACCGAGGCTTAATCCCCTGAGTGCTTCATAACTTCAGGTTTCGGCATTATTAGCAACAACTACACCCGTTTCGTTAGAACCTTGAATCAAGAACTTGTCTCAGAAGATTTATGGTTCTCGTCTCTCCCACAACCAACTACTATGATCTGTTTGGACTCTGGTCTTCAATAATTTCACACATCTTGACACTCCTCCTCTCTGAAGTATTCCACACCTGAAATCTTATATCAAGTGCCTCATGCCTCTCTTCATCGACGACTAATATTTGCCTTGTACTCCTCTTTGATCGACCTCTCTTTCCCCTGAGCTCTTCTTCAAATCTCAGGAATTGGCGACGTGTGTCCTTCCAAGTCGATGGTTGGGATCTCTTATCAGATTTGGAATTCGGTGTTTTTCACCCTTCTACACCCCAAATCTTTTGGTTTACAAATTTTTGAAAGAACTTATGGTTGACCACTGTGCAACTCTCCTAGATCTGACAACCTAGAATGATCCTTCTTCCTCCTGAAGGGATCTCTATCATTGATTTGGAAAAACCTTAAGGGGCTCATCCTTTTCAAATATTTCTATCGTTAACTCACAAGATATTTTCTTATTCTGAACCTTTAACTCTTTAAAGGGTTTTCTTCAACACTAAGTCAGATTTGGATCTGTGCACGCCTTGCAACAGACCTTCACACACACTTCTGTGAGCAACCTTTCCAGCTACTCCTCCTGAGATTCTAAATCAAAGTATATGTTGAGGCACTCCTTGCGGACGATATGCACACTCTACATACAAATTCCAATTTATCTCTCTTCAACTCTTAGTCGAATCAGACTCTGTTAACGCACTCCTTGTAGACAACACACACTCCTTCTATAAGCTCGTGGAAGAGAAACAAGTGAAACTTATCTATTGTTTCATATATTAATACATTCAACAATATAACTCATACATTCATGAAGAAAAAAATAACAAAGAATATTTAAGCAACAACAACACCACGCATTTGGATCAATATTCCTATGTTATCTTTATTCAAATGTAAATGGCTATAACTATGATAAAACAACAACGACTAAAATTCAGCAACAACTAAATCACAACAATATCCTACTAATTTGCAGCTACCATTGTACCCAGTAGCCTAATCTCCAACAACCTCATTTTGGAATACAAGACCTCTACTTATACCAGAGGGATCCCAGGGTTCCCTCCAACTACCTATATTCTCGAATAAAAAACTAACTACCCCTTAAGCACCATTACATTAAATTCTAGGAGTGAAACTCTGAGATCTACCACGATCGTTCAACTTCCAAGCATTTAGATCTTATTCAGTTTTAAATCCATTAAAAAATATTTGAAGGAAACTCCATTGTTTAATATTCCAAAATGATTTCAAAAGGTGCACTAGGGAGCTGAGTTGTCTCTCCATGTGTTCTTTGTTGACGATGGTCCTGCATCAAATATGGAGGAAAATCTAATTTGTAATCCATACATACAATCTTTTTCAAAACCTTATTGGGGCCATAATATTCAGGTGTTATTTTATTTTCCTTAGTTTTTTGCTTGAGGGACATATGTTTCTATGGTTGTAGCAGAAATACCCAGTCCCCCACTTCAAATTCCCTTTCATTGTGATGTTGATCTTCTTGTTGTTTCATCTTACTTTGTGCCAAAAACAAGTTGTCCTTAAATAGTGTGAGAACCTATCGTTGGTTCCCTATGTCATCCTCCACTTCATGAACCTTTGTGGTCCCTTTCAATGGTGATGTGTGCGATGGAGTATGATATCCATAAATTTCTTGAAATGAGAACATTATTTTATGAATTATGGAAGGATGTGTTGTACCAACATTCCTCCAAGGGAAGCCTCTTAATCCATTGTGTTTGTTTATCATATGAAAATCAATGAAGATATCCTTATAGACATTTATTAACAATCACAATTTTCCTATTGGATTGAGGATGGTAAGATGAGTTGTGAGCCAATTGAGTACCAAAAGAAAAAAATAATTCAATCCAAAAATTTCCAATGAAAATTGGATCTCTGACACTTACAATAATCTTGGGGACTTGATGAAGTTTTTGAATTGTTTCCATGAATGATGGGGCTATTGTACTTGATTCAAAAGGATAAGGAAGAGGGAAAAATTTGGCATAATTTGTCAATCAATCCACTAATACCATGATGAAAATATTGAAACGTCTTCCCAATGTTGACTTGGTTACATAGCTAATGGTTGTAGGAGACATGGTGTCTTGATTGTATCTCCCTTGTTTTTTTGGCAGACCACACATTTAGACATAAACTTTTGAACATCTATTTTCAAAAAAATTCCTTCTTGATCTTGTGGTTTGTTTTCAAAAATCCTGAATTTCCTCCAATAGAAGTTTCCAATTCTAGAAGGACCTTCTATTGGAGTTGGGAATTATTACATAAATATAGTAAATCATGATACCATAGAAAATAATTCTTTCATACAAAATTGTCTAATGAATTGGGGTCCTCTTGTAGTTGTTGAATGATTTTTCATACCTCTTGGTCTTGCTTCCAATTTGTCCTTGCTTAACTTGGGTTGAAAAATAGAAATAACACATAGTGTAACAGCTTGCTCTACTGAGCATACTAAAATTGACTTATTCCTTGAGGACACTTGCTTGCAAGTGATATAGGTATGGAACACTGTGACTTCATTCAGATTTTGGCTTATATATGATGATGTTGAGGTGTTATAGTTGCTTGATTTTATTGATATGTGTGTGTGTGTGTGTTTGTTGACATGTGCTTTTGGCAAGTCGTATTGGGTATGTAGGACACATGATAGGTTATGGATGTCGGTGGCATCAAGGGGCTCCATTGGACTCCAGATTGAGTTAGGGAGTGGATTGTATTATTTGAGTATTTCATTATTATATATATGGATATTGACACTATTTTTTTCAGTGGATGCAGGCTTGACGATGATTTCTAATCCGACTCACATAAAGAGTAAAGGGGCCTTGCACAAAAAAATAGATATTGAGGGAGAGGGATGGAAACATGCCTGCCACAACCTACTAGCACTCTCGCCATGGCCAAAACTATAGGTTAATGATTAACTAGTTGGGTGGTCCACGATGTTGCGAGGGAAGACTGAGATAGTCGCTCACATAGATTTCTAAGGGGCACGCAATACGAGAGGGTCCTTATTCCTTAGAATCCCTTCGTCTCTCACAAGATCGACCAAATGCAATTTTGACTCCAAGGGGTTGGACAAAATTCTAGAAACAAGTCAACACGAGTGGCACCCTTGGAGCACGAGTTTCATATTGAAGGGCATGTTGCACAATGGAAACCTGGGTCATTAAACATAGGTGGCCTAAAAAATATTGGAATGATCTGACATTAATGGATTAAATAATTAATTAAACAATAGAGTATTAATTATTCAATCCAACCATAAATTTTAAATAAAGGGGATAATTGAATTGTGACATGAGTAAATATTTGAAGGAAATAAATGGTTAGGAAATAGGAAGTAAGAACCTAAATAATTGATAAAATACACAAGGGCGCATGAAAGTGTTAAGAAGAAACCCTTGTTTAAAAATAATTACAACTTGAGAGAATGGGTGTTGCATAGAATAGAATTAGAGTCAACAAACCCTATCCCAACTAAGAAGAATCCTAATCCAACCCTAAATAAAACATAGTTAGGAGACACCCATTAATTAAGGGGATTGGGGAAACTTAGGGATAAATAAGAGGAAATTTAGGAACACATCGGTAAATGGGAGGAAAGGTGGATTTTAAAGAAAAATAAAAGAGAAATTACTTGTGCAACTCGAGGAGGATGTTGCACATGTAGTGGATGAATAATCCTTGAACTGAATTTCTAAAAATTAATGAATTATGCATGAGGGACATATATCTATGACAAAGAATGATATAAAGAAATGGACATAGAAGGGAAAGGGATCAGACCCTGGGAAGGAACTGTTATGTTGTATGTTATCAGAATAAATTTCCTTGGGTCTTTTAGTTTGTTTTCAATCCTTTTTTAAGCCTTAGATTTTAAATTGTCTTTTAAAGTCTCATCCCTTTAAAATTTATGTTTGGTACGACCCCTTAGATGATTAAAGTTTTCGATTCTTAGCTCTATTTTGATCCTCAAATTGATTTTTGATCCTTGAACCATTTTTTAGCTCATGACTTATTTTGTTCCTCTTCATGACTTGTCCCTAGGTCGATCCCTCCCATGACTAGATTGATGTGACACACCTTCCTCCTCACTCATGATCAGGCAGTTCTGTAGCACCTATCATGTTCATCATACTTCCACCTCGAGTAATGATTGCCATGAATGATGTCATGTCCCTTGTTTTTAGTGCCAAAATTCGGTTAAAAATGCCTTCAAAGATATTGCATTTAAGAGCCTTGGTAACGGTTTCTAATTTTGAAAAAATCAAGAGTGTTGTGCTGCGCAAATTCACAAGTTCGGATCAGGTGATCGCATGTCAACCAAATCCGATGCTGGGAAAGATTCCATTGTTGGTTGTGGAGCCTGAGTATCTTCCTGATGCAGAGGTCCTTGCTTTCAGCCATGTTTATACCCCATGAAGTATTTACACCCCAGAAGTATGTACACTCTTCCACGCGGGGGAGTGCAGAGGGGGGGTACCCCCTCTGCTGGGTCCAGGGGGCCTATCCCCTCGGC
>JASDQU010026824.1:4540-14694 GCA_032191745.1 Picea mariana
TGGCTAGCTAGATTAGCAGATACCCAGTTCAAGATCTGATCTAGACCTCATGTAGTATGGACGTCGGAGTTGATCAAGAAGTTTAAGAGAGTTGATAACATTGTATCGCGAGCAGTAGATCATTGGTTTGATAGAGCCATTGGAGGGTACATCACAGAGTTTGTTGTTGAGAGAGTAGAGTCATACATCCAAGCTGAGAGAGATTTCTTTAAGGAACCCAGACGAAAAAAATTTCAATTCCTGAAGTTCAGACTCAAGATGCTATTGCATGAGAAGAACATCTTGAAGATACAATATATTGGTCGGATCTATAAAGGATAATGTTCAAGAATTTAGACAGTGACAAAAACACTGAAGATGGACATATGCGCACTGGGAGAGTGTTCAGAGAAGTTCACCTTGCGAACCTGTTCAAGCAGAACTACAGGGATAAGGGTTTCTATAGTGGAGAAGAGGAAGATCTGATGGACGAGGAGAATTCAGAACTTGCTGGGACAGAGGAAGGGAAAGATGAAGAGCTTCGCCGAGAAGAATCTGAAACTTCAGGAACTACGCAGACTGCTAAAGTAAGTTCTATTATCCCTCCTGTTGATTCAGTAGTATTAATAAATCAAAGTAATCCCAACCACCAGAGCATCGAGAGCACTGCCACTAGTAGTCCATCACATATTCAGTCAGGGACCCTAGGAAGATCTATGGAAGATGAGATGAGGCTCCCTATCTTTAGGGGAGATGGATTTGAAGATCCTGATCAGCACTAGTTCCAATGTGAAGCCGTATGGAACATTATAAATGTCACCGACAAAGCTGTCAAAAGAACACAGCTCAATACCACTCTAAGGGACCATGCACTGAGCTGGTACATGAAGCTTGTTCAGGGACTTGCACAACCTAAGCCACTGAATCATATTAAGAATGTGTTGATTACAGAGTTCAAGAAACCCAATTCAGAGTCACAATGTATTATAGAGCTAAAAGAGATCAAGCAAAAGGTGGCTAAACCTATGTGGGAATTCTATCAGAGATTCAAAACCCTAACAGGTCAATTGAATTTTCAGATCCCTGATGAACAGAACAAAGAATGGTTCATTGTTGCCCTCTTACCACACATCAGAGTTCCTCTGATGAAAGAGAAGATTGCTTCGCGGTTTGAGGCACTGAAGATCGTCATGAAGCTAGAATCATCCCCTATTGGAGAATCCAACTTAGGTATGAGCCAAATCTTGAGTCGGCTAACTAGTTTGTCTTTACAGGTCGAAGATATGAAGAAAGATAAGGGAAAAGATAAAAGAGAAGACATATGGTGTGTTAGATGCAGATTAGAAGGCCATGACAAGGAGCATTATCCCTTATTCAATGAATACTTGGCTTATGGAGCCCCGATCCCTTTGAAGCAAGTCACCCTACCTTGGTGTGAGGTATGCAGAAACAAACATCGCCCTGGTGAGTGATACTACATGCAAAAGTATGTTCAGACATCTACAAATTTGTATTGCACATTCTGTAAGTCCATGGGACATGATGATAGACATTGTAGGGCTTACGATATCATGCATGAAAGGTCAAGAGACATATACAAGATTCAAGGCAAAGTACAACAAGAAGGAAACATTATGCAGTGTAACTGTCCTGGGAGAGGCAACTTCAATCCTTATGGTGGATTTAGAGGAAGAGGAGGAGGAGGAGGAATGGGTCGATGCTAAGGAAAGATCATATGTTATAACTACGCACAACCAGGACACCTTGCAAGGGATTGTCAGAACCCTTGTACTACTTGCATCTACTGTAGCTTGTTTGAACATGTTATAGAAGATTGTCCTATGCTACTAGCTAAGCTTCAGGAAAGACAAGGAAATCAACAGAACCCACAAGTACAACTGATATATGATGAACCTTGTGGAGAAGACCCTAGAGTGGTTGTTATAACCAGAGGAGGTGTTGTTACAGGAGAAGACTGATTGACCCAAGGGAAGATTACAGAAGACTTAGTAATCAGGAAGGCTACAGAGAAGACACAAATGTTCGATGCAAACAAAGAAAGACCAATGTTTGAGGAAGAAAGAAATGAATTCAGATGAGACCAAGGTTCCTCATCAAAGGCAAGACCAGAAGTGAGAGAATATGGAATTCCTTTCTCATTCGATTAGTCTGCTTCGCCAAAAGAAGGAAGAGAAGTAAGCAAGCTCATGGAATTTCTATATACTTGTATTAAGTTGATTCATGATGAAAGTGCTATACAAGAATTACAAAATTTAATCAGACAATATGAGCTAGGAAAGATAGACCCCTTACTGAATAGGGAAGTACACCAAATTGGTAAGAAGAGAAGGGAAAATAAGGAATTACATTTGAATGCTCAAATAGGAGAGTATGAGATAGACTATGTAGTCCTCGACTTAGGGTTGGAGGTCAATGTCATGATGAAGCAAACCTGGGCACTGATGGGAAAACTGAAGTTGATCTATTTCCCTATCAGGATTAGGATGGCCAACCAACAAGCTGTAAGTCCATTTGGTAGATTGGAACATGTCCCTGTGGACATTGATGGAGTAAGAACACTTGTATATTTCGAGGTAATTGAGATTGTTGATGACAGCTGCCCTTACCCCACACTGTTAGGAATTGATTGTGCCTTTAATAATTCCATTGTGGTTGATTTAAAGAAGAGATGTATGGCTTTTGAAAGAGATGGATTTAGGGTCATCGCACCCTTAGATACATATGAAGGTCAACGGTACACAGAACCTATCAGAGAAGAATACCACGCATATGCACTAGAAAACATATACAAATTAGCAGCCAAACAACAGGATTACATTAATCCCACAGCCCATGAAACTTAAGTTGGTGAAGTGATAGCGTATGCTCATTAGACTCAGAAGAAGAACTAGAGAATTAGCAGAATAAAATGTATGAAGTATCTACAAGAAGATGTGCTAGACTAACCAGAGAATTTTGCTGGATCGGCACAACTGTAAGTAACTTACCTGCCTTTGATGGTCTAAATCCTTTAGAAACCTTCTTGTCGAACTTGGAAGAGAGTGTACCAATGAAAAAAAGACTGTTGGCGATGGATTAGGCCTTGAACGCCACATTAGTAAGATTGTTGGGGGCACACAAAAGTAACATTATAGATTGGATACAGTGTCGTACCCTGATGACAGTGTGCTTCTTAGCACAAGTAAAAGGCTACGAACTTTGATACACAATTTGAAGCTACCCAAAGGACCATGTGCGAAGCTGTGAAGAAGCCTGGAGAAACTTTCCTCAAGAACAATGGGTACACAAATTCATCAACACACTGGACATGACACCTATCAACTGGTACCTTCAAGTAAAACTGTGCTTCATCACTACAGATTGGAAAGGTATGAGTCAGAATTTTGTAACCACCTTCTTATTTGAAATTAAATATCCTTTAGTATATCAAGCATTACAAATTATGAGACAGAAATTATTTGAGGAGGTATCTAGCCTTCCCTTAGAACAGGAAGAGGATGAATGGACTGCGCCTCTTCAAAAATTGCAAGTCTGTTACAACATCAATGTCGATGAAGATGATGATCCGAGGAAGGTGAACATCGCAGAAACAGAAGGCCATAGAGATGTGGAAGGACCAAGAGTTGAGCTACCATTTATTGGACAACCGATTAAGATTAAGAAGGTCAATATTGGAACAGAGCAGACACCAAAGTTTGCAAATGTTGGAGATTACTGGGATGTTGCTACCATTGACAAAATTACAGAGTTACTGCATGAAAATCAGGACTTGTTTCCAACCAAGTTCATTGATATGAAGGGCATTAAAGGGCCTATGGGAGAAATGAGGATTCCTTTAAATCCATATGCTAGACCAGTTAAACAGAGACAGTACAGACTAAACCCTAAATATAAGGAAAAGGTGAAAATTGAGCTCGATAGAATGTTGGAAGCAAGGATTATAGAGCTTGTCGAAGAGTCAGAATGGATTATCCATGTGGTGGTACGAGACAATAAGACAAGAGAGATAAGGATATGCGCAGATCTTAGGAAGCTGAATGATGCTTATTTGCATGACCCCTTCCCTACACCATTTACTGACAAAGTGTTAGATAATGTGGGAGGCCAAGAGGTATATTCTTTTACAGATGGATTTTCAGGATACCATCAGATCCATATTGCCAAGGAAGATCGCCATAAAACCATGTTTGCAACAGAATGGGGATCCTACCAATATACAGTGATGCCATTTGGATTGAAGAATGCCCCATCCATATTTTCCAGGGTGGTGGTCGAAGCATTTAAGGAATTTCTTAATAAATTTCTAGAAGCATATTTTGATGATTGGACTGTATTTAGTTTGTTGAAAAATCATATTGAATGTCTAAGGATAATGTTGGACAAATGCAGGCAGTGTCAAATTTCTTTGAATATGAAGAAATGCATTTTTTTCACCATTTGGAGTGTTGTTAGGTTATATTGTATGTAAGCAAGGATTGTTGGTAGATCCATCCAAGATCGCCATTATAGTTGATATACCCCCTCCTACTGTAGTTAACTAGCTGCGCACTGCGCTAGAACACATTGGATATTATAGGAATTTCATCAAAGGATATGCTCATATCACAGCACCCATGGAAACACTTCTGAAGAAAGATTGTCAGTTTAGTTGGACAGAAGAATGCCAGCAGAGCTTCGACACATTGAAATAGAAAATGGTTACTGCGCCCATTCTGGTTTTCCCATATTGGACCAAGGAGTTTCATGTGCATGTCGATGTGTCTTTCATTTCTTTAGGAGTTGTGTTAGCACAACCTAGGGAAGGATATATTGACCACCTATTAGCCTTTGCTAGTAGGAAGCTATCAACTGCTGAGATTAATTACACCACCATTGAGCGAGAAGGGTTAGCCATGGTGTATGCATTGCAGAAATTTCACCACTACTTGTTACGAGGACACTTTAAAATGTTTACTGATCACTCTGTGTTGAAATACCTATTCAACAAGCCAGTGTTGGGGGGAAGGATATGCATATGGCTTCTTCTATTTCAGGAATATGATTTTGAGATCATAGTAAAGCCAGTGAGAATGAACAAAGGTCCTGATCACTTGACAAGGTTGGAACATGGTGAAAAGCCAACCATTTTGGAGGATGCACTACCATATGCACAACTATTGGCCATTAGAAAGATCGATGACCACTTCATAGAGATAGTCCAGTTTCTATCAACAGGAATGGAACCTAGTGAGTACACAATTCCTCAGAAGAAACAACTAGTAGTGCGCATTGCAGACTTCTCACTTATACTTGGATATCTATACAAGATGGGACCTGATGAGATATTGAGAAGATGTGTTATGGAGGAAGAACGACCATTAAGCCTTGCAGAGGCTCATGAAGGCATCACGGGAGGACATTACGTAGTGAAAGTAACTATGCAGAAGATTCTAAGAGCTGGCCTTTGGTGGCCTACTTTACACAGAGATGCTAAAGACTATTCTAGAGCCTACGATGTATTCTAAAGAGTTGGGAAACCTTCCAGAAGAGATGAAATTCCATTAGCCCCATAAATGACCCTACAATCATTCACAAAATGGGCCATTGATTTCGTTGGACCCATAAACCCACCAGGAAAGCGTACAGGAGAAAGGTACATAATTACAGCAATAGAGTACTTGACCAGATGAGTCGAAGCAAGAGAAGTCAAGGACTGTAGTGAAAATACATCTACGTGCTTCATATTTGATGACATCATAACCAGGTTTAGATGCCCAAAGATCCTTATGAGTGATCAAGGCACACATTTCATCAATAAGACAATTGAATCCTTGACTGAAGAATTTGCAATCCACCATCAGAAGAGCACGTCGTACCATCCACACAAAAAATGGGACAGTTGAAGCATTCAAAAAGATTTTGGAAATAGCACTAACCAATATTTACAGTGTGAACAGGGATGATTGGGATTTAAGAGTACCAACAGTATTATGGGACTATAGGACCACTTGCAATAAAATAGAAATGCAGACCCATTTTAAGTTCATATATGGTCTTGAAGTTGTTGTTCCAATCGAATATTTGGTACCAAGCATGAGAATTGTTTCCTTTACAGATATAGATGACCCTGGTGTTGTTCAAGAGAGGCTTTCATAGTTGGTTGAATTGGAGGAAGACATATTTGTTGCAGGATTCCATCAACAAGTACAGAAGGAAAGAGAGAAGGCCTATCATGATAGGCACATCGGGAAGAAGGCATTTATACAAGGTGATCTACTCTTGGTATACAACAGTAAGTTCATCAAATATCCTGGGAAGTTTAGAACACATTGGCTAGGGCCATATGAGATTGGTTATGTTACAGAGGGAGGAGTTGTGCAATTGAAGACTCTGAATGGGGAGTGGAAAGAAGGATTAGTGAATGGGAGTCGGTTGAAGTTGTACTATGACAACCAACTGCCTCGCAGCTCTCAGTAGAAACATGAAGAAAAGGGTCTAGGTACCAGGTGCAGTTGAAACTGGGTACCAGACATAGAAAATAAAATCTCCACAAGGAGGAAAAGGAGGCATAGAGCAGAAAGTAAAGGTTGCACTGCACAGTCTGGAGTCGAAGTAGAACAGGAAGTTCAGATCTGAAGTGCCTCAAGATGAGTCACAAGTGAGTGTTGGGGTCCTATTGGCCCTTAGATATGGAAGAAAGCAAAGAGAAAGGAAGAAAAGGGAAAATGTGAACTTTACAGAAGACACAGTGACTGTTACTGGGTCGAAGTAAGAAAAATAGAAGAAAAGATGGAGCGAAGTCCAAGAAAGAAATTGTTTGGATGAGGAGATCAAGGATGATAGATCAACAAGGAAGAAAGATCATGGACAACTCAGCAAGTGGAAAAATCCACTATTGGATGCTTTGGAGCACCGCGTGAGAAGAAAGGAAAGACAGGCTAGCAAAGCCCGAAAAACATGAGTCAAGTTGACCTAGGGTTTTAGACACCTAAGGTTTTTGTATCTAGGGTTTTGACACCTAGGTTTCAGCCTAAGGATGTCGATGAAGTGATTGTAATGTATAAATAAAGGTCATGAGGGCCTAGTTTGGGTTGGTACAATATTGTTGACAATTTAGTGTTATTGTTGTGTGAGAGATTACTATTGTGAGAGAGAGAAGCACTGAGTGTGAGAGCATTTTGGTATTTTAACATCTTCAGCTGGGTGTGAAGATCAACCTGCAGCTGGGTGTGCAGGGAGGGGAGAGAAAGAGAGAAGAAAAGAAGATATCTTCTAGCTAAGAGCGCAGACAAGAACTGTATGCTTCGTCTTAATATATTATAAAGCATATCTTTGTGGGCGTATCCCTAGAGAGAGGGTGAACCACGTATATTTTTTTTTGTGTGTGGTTGATGTTCTATCTATGTCATTGATATACTGTGATTGCATTATTATGTTAGATATAATAAGTAGATGTGCAGAATAGATCTAAGCTGATAGGTGATATATGAATGTTGTGTTGTTCTTGTATTAGATCCACTTGATATTCCCCTTGGTTGTAGACATCCCTGTCTTGCAACCCCCTCATAAATGCTTTGGGTGAGACTGCATCTACTTCATAAGTGTTGCCGAAAGGGCCAGTAGTTAGGGCTTGTTGGTGCACTCTTGGAACTGAACCCTGGGTCTGCCCCTGTGCCAACATTTGGCAATCCTTTCTTTGGTTGCCTTCGAAGTGTCAGGAAACCTATCATCAAATTTTCAAGTATGTTATATATAACCACACTTTTATTTAGATCTAAAGAAATATAAAGCTGTTATTGAATTCAAAAAATTGTAATTTACCTTGGTGTACCAGTTATTTGTTCTCCTATTTTTTTCAAAATCTTCTCTTTTGCATCATCAATGATCGCCTTCCACTCCCTCTCTGGAATTGAGGGAGGACTCTCATACCTAGGATTTTCTTCCAAGCTTCGTCTATAAACATCCCACATATATTTTAAATATTCACCCGTTGCAGAGGTGACCGCTTTTTTATTGAACATGTCTACTCCAAAGAGGCCTACAAGATAATCCATAAGTTCCTTTTTGAGGTAAGAATTATGGAAATTCCACCTCATGCGTAAGGTTGCCCCAAAAATCAACAAGGTATTTCTCTCTAGGTGCCTATAAAAAAGGTCGTTTCCTACACATAAAAAGATATGATCATTAATTTAAAATTAATAATCTAGATGATTTATGTATGAGGACAACATTAAATGATTAAAATATGAATAAAAAATACCTGGGAGTCTTGATTGTTTTAATGGAATTCCATTATCGTTGACCAAAAATGTGCATGGAAGGGTCCCTGTGCTTGTCACATGTCTATCTCCAGGAAATGCAACCATCTCAACCACATCACTATGATCCTTATATCTGCCACCATCTCTAGACTCTGGTCGAGGTGTGGATATCTGGCAGTGCATGTTATGGATCCTATCTAAATTAGGTGTGGAATATGGAGAAGTAAATAGTTATCTAGTAGCTATATGACCTCCCACATCAAGACTCTGTAGCATCTCTGTAGCACCACTACTACCAACACCGGGCTGAACAGGCTCCAAAAATGATTTTATAAAAAAGAAAATGTTTTTTCATGAGATAATGTAAAAGTTAAAGAACAAAGCATCATAATTGAACATATGAGTACATTGAAAAAAATCACTTTAAATTATGGTTATTATCTTATATGTGTTAAGTTGTGACATAAGGAGCTTGATCTTTTCTTTGACGTCGGGAGTTTGATCTAGACGATCTAAGAAGCTAGCAAGTTCCTTGTTAGCTTTAATGATCTTTTTTTTTATTCCAACCATCGAATCAGTGCATGAATAAAACCCCTCCTCATTGACGGAATCATGATCAACATGGCCTACAGACTACATATAATTTCAACAAAAACAATGTTATATATATAAAATTATATAAGCAAATAATAAAAACAACGTAAAATGAAAGTGGAAATTGATAATCAATTACATGTTCTACGGCTGGCCCTTTTCCATGATCATATTTCCACATTGTAATATAATTAGAACCCCCAAATATTTAAAAAATTGTTAATGATAACAAAAAAACAATGTTAAAGATAATATTTACAACAATGTTAAAGATAATAAAAAAATATAATGCAATAAGTAGAGGTTTCTTAAAGAGGTGTTGCATAAGAACCTGCACACTATTAGTCAATGTTTCTATTTGATTCAAATGGTAATCCACTAATAACTCTTCCTCGAGAGATATCTTTTTTATTGTGCATAGGACTACCCGATTCTCTTCATGTCCCTCATATATGAAATTCGATTGTTTGTTTGTTGTCCCGGGTTGTGTGTTGTTTATAAACCCTACAATATTGTAGGAAGCTTTAGGCCTTCCATCAATATAGATAGTCATTGCCTTATTTTTATCCTTCTTTATTAGTTGTATATAATTTGCGGCGAGTGCATATCTCCACATACTTCGCATGTACCAGACCAACCACATCCAATTGTTATAATTGTAATAATGTCCGACATATTCCATCAATTCAGTTATTGTATTGTATTTTGCAATTATTCCATCCATGGAAAATATCCCTAAGCCATGCAGGGGGGATGGTGTAATGTGATATGTCCTATTGTTGACAATGAAGTCAACATCTATAGGAGTTAGTTCCTTAGGTACCCATTGTTTCACCATATGCTTATACCTGAGTGGAACATCTATGCCTCCTATGCTCTCATCATCATAAGAGCATGATCCTCCTTAGGCAACAAAAACTTTCATGCCTCTACAAAATTTTATTTTGACTTTTTCACCTATGGTCCTTGTTTTCTTATCATATCTACTAGATGTCGTCGCATTTCCGACCTCTATTTGTCCTAAGCTCTCCTCACTCGACGAAGAAATATTTGATAGGTACCTATTTGGTTGTACCTTCAGTTGCATGTGCACGTGTTGTTAGTTAGTAGTCCATAATCATATTCAAAGTTCTAAATAAAAATTGTATATCTTTAGTTTTGGATGCACAATTAGACTAGGGTGAAATTACCAATATTAGTGGTCAACCACCTAATTTAATGTGATATCCCTCTTGATTTTGGACATATTAAGGACATATTAATGTGATAACACTAAGGACATGATAAATTTATCATATGGATCTAAGAAAAAAATAGTAG
>JASDQU010026824.1:16220-29496 GCA_032191745.1 Picea mariana
CCTATACAACATTGAATCAAATGTCATCATTTCTAACATAGTAAACTTTTATGATTATAGAGACCACCATACACATCTTGAATACTCATAAGGATCATGGGGGCTTCACCTTGTTGATACAACATCCATGCAACATACATCCCACATTTTCATGCAACTCCATCCATTCCTACATTATGCCTCATCCAACTTCCATTGCTTGAAGAGGTGGAAGAACTAGAAGGGGATGAATCTTATAGACCAAAAGACTCCCAATGGGGATGTGTGGTTCTATCCTAAATGGACCAATAATAAAGAAGGTTCTCTTTAATGGTTTTTTTTTATTTATGTTCAATTTTAGTGCTCTAAGATACAGTTTTACAGGGTTTAAGGCCTTCGAAAAAACCTCCTTTGCAAGTTTGTCCAAAATCCTATTATTTTTCTTTAGAAATTTTTATGCATGCAGAGCTAAGAATGTAGTGAAGGGAAGTTCATATCCTTTCACTTTTCACTTTGCATCTACAAGCAAAAGGATAAGGAAAAAGGGTGACATGATGTAAAGGCTACGGGGAAGGCTAATGCACATAGTAGAAATCACATAAAAAGTAAGGGGCTATGTTAAGTGAAAAGGAAAGTGAAGTGGAGTGTTGATGTGTAGATATATACCAATGTGGATGCAAAGGTATATACTATGGGGTTTTAAAGCAAAGAGGCATGCCCTCCACACTTCACATTAGTACTACTGTGGGGCAACAATAAGCTTGGTGACTAGGAGGAAGTACAACTACACACTCTGCAATGTGGTTGAGTGAAAACTAACAACTATGGATGTACATATATGGATGTGGCTCAATCCAATTCATATACATGCTAGGTACCATTCATGTACATGTTCAATCCAAGTCATATACATTCTCAATCCAAGTTGAATAATAAGATAAGAATAACATTGTCCATTGACCTTGTGTAAACCATTCCATTTGGTGTTTGTTGCACTAAGTGTAAAGAACAATGTTGGAGAATTATAAGATGTAAGTTAGGAATGAGCTATTTGTTACCTCTTTATTACCTTTTATTTTAAGTGAGGGTGCACAAGCTAAGAGGAAGGGTGCACTTGTTGAGAGAGGGTGTACAAGTTCAACAACATGCACAAATATTCAAAAGAGACTAACACTTGCTTAGATGAAGTTCCCTACACCTTTGAAGGGAATTTAATTGATGTCTAAAGGAATTCGACATGAGAAGGCATATACACTAACTGTAGCTCCAATATTAGAATCCACCAAGATAGTTTGGGCTTTGATGTCATGAAAATACATAGATATGACAGAAGATATAAAAGGATCCTAAAGGTGAATATGTTATCAAGCCGTACATGTTATATTATAGTCTAGAACATGTTATATTATAGTTATCTATTGGGGGACCTTACAAGGGTATTTTTCCATGGCTCTGATTTTTTGGTCCTAGACCAAGAACACTAAGGGTGCATTGGGGGCCCTAGATCTCAGCTAGGGTCTTTTCCATCCTCCTGAAGAATGGCTCTTGTAGCTGCTTTCAATTCAACACTGATAATGTACTTTGGGAAAAGACCTGGATGTTCTCATCTACTAGTATATCCATAGGAATGATACTCAACAATAATTTCAATAGCTGAGGAAAAGTTGTTACCCCTGCACTTTAGAGAATGAGAACAACTGCAGTATTAGCAGCCCCATCATTGATCATAAGCACAAATGTTATTAGGACTTCCATGTATCCAAATTATTAAAGCATATTTGTTGGCTATCAAAATTTGTAAGTGTTGCAAAACATCTTAATGGGAGAAGCTATAAGCTATGTCTTTCTGGGGTAGCAGATTTTGGGTTAACTTTATTTAGAGTGAAAGGGTTGCCTTCTCCTGTCCAGAAAGGGGATGCTATATATATTGATTAATATTACTATAGGTCTTAGAATTTTATAGAGAATAGTGATGTATATAGATTTTTTGAGGTTTTTAATAGAAATTTTGAGTGGAAGAGAAGAATATGGCATGGATTTTGACCCACCCAACACTATCAAATGTGCATTGCCCCTGATCAGCTAGGCAACAATTATTCTAGATGGTAGTTTGGATTTACAATTAAATGTAGAGCCTCTGCTAAGCTAAGAATGGATGATATTGCAGATCTTTCTGTTATGCATGACCCAAATGAAAGACTGACCATGTCAGATGTGGATGCATGGGTGGAGCAACTCATCAGAGCTAGCTCTTACTTATGTTTTTCTATCAATAATTGTGAGCATTCTTAACAAATTAAAGATTTTTGCTAGAAAAAATATTTTCCCTCAAAGGAAAATCCAACTATGGTGCTTTTGTCTAAAATTCAAGTTCAATAAGAACCTCATCTGCCTGAGAATCTTGTGCTTACCTGTGGCAATTATGGAGCCAATGCATGGAATCTTATAAACCCAGGGTAGGATGACTAGCGTGAGACCTCTATGCCTTGTATTTGTCCCATGATCAGCTTAATGATTCTATACCAGAAGAATTTTTTCATCCCCAGAAGCTAACTCAGTTGATGTTATTAGAAAATGATTTTGTTTGGACCAAAACTAGCCATGGTTGGTGATTGAAAATCTCTGCTTGTGTTTGGGAGAAAATCAATTGACTAGAATAATTCCTTCATAGTTAGGTCGGCTACAAACCCTAGTATCCTTTGATCTCTATACAAATCATTTCACTGGACCTCTTCCTCCAGATATTGGGAACAGTACATCTTCAGAGCTTCTGGATGTTCACAATAACTGTCTGACAGCTAGAATCCCAATTGATCTTGCTTATCTCATTAATAAAGAGCGTCTAGATCTCAGTGAAAATTACTTAAAGGTGCAATTATATCCCTTTTGGACAAACTGAAATACCTCAATAAGCTATGTCTTTGCAATAATCATTTATTTGGTAACATTCCCCAAGCATTGAAGAATTGCTAAAAGATGGCATTGCTTGATTCGAGTTGTAATAAACTAATAGTCTTTCTTTTTCCATCTCTTCTGTAATAGGATCCATTACTAGCTTGTAAATCAATCTCAACCTCATCTTGAATGAATTTACTATCCATGTCCCTCAGGAAATTTACTTTTTAACACAACTGCAATCATTGGACTGTTCACAAGAATATTAAAGTCTGTGGGGCAATTACAAGCTTGACTTATTTGAATGTTTCTCTGGCCCACTTCCTGCAACACTCTTTTTTCAGAACCTTAACAAAGAGTTATTTCATGGGAAATGTTGGGATTTGTCAGTCCCTTGATAGTCCCATCGATATGTTCATAGCTCTCTTTCTAAATGATATTTGAATGGGTCTTCTTGATTCTAGTTCTATTGTGGAATGAATCACATTTTAATATAAATGAACAATTTTCATGGGAATCGCCTAGTAATATTCACACGTTAAATATGTTTGATTAG
Organism: Picea mariana; assembly: GCA_032191745.1. NCBI lineage: Eukaryota > Viridiplantae > Streptophyta > Pinopsida > Pinales > Pinaceae > Picea > Picea mariana. The sequence goes on from JASDQU010026824.1 coordinate 19,651, forward strand.
TAAACAACTGAGATTAGAGAATCAATATGAAGTTGGGTTGTGGGACCCATAGTTTTATGCATTTTCTGATTTACTGGAGATAAATTCTTACTCTGATGGAGATTAAAAAGATTGGCCTTTTATTAATGTTATAGTTTCCAAATAAATTTTACAAGAGTGTTTATTCTTTGTGGCATTAGCTCTACAATCATCTAGATTTATTTGAAAGAAATGAAGTCCTCACATTCTTCCACTTTGGGCGAATCCAAAACTCTCTTTTACCGCCTCCTTTTGGAGAATTGGAAGAAATACACTATGATGGAAGTCGAAACCCTATCTCATACAAAGCAACAAATCTAAACCTATTTTCTATTTCTTGGTGGACCAACTACGGTAATGATGATGGTTATATCATATATGAAATTATATTAAATTCCTTTTTCATTTACAATACTCATCTCATGCACATGATTTTCAGGTTCCCAAGTTGATTTACAGAGAGGGTACTCAAAGCCTGCCTACTTTGTGCACTGGATTAGCTCAGGCATTTCAGCACAAGTTTACCTTCTTTTCTGTTTAACAATTGAGGGTGTACAACAACAAGCATTGTAATGACCCTTCTTGGAACTTCACTGATAGGTACCCTCGAGCCTGCAAGTGTCTTATTTCTCTCCGGGATTCTCTCCGCATTAATGAGTTTCATGTCATTTATTGTTTTATGAGCATTTTCCTTGCCTTGTGGCCACTTTGCAAGTATTCTTTCCTTGAGAGTGGCAATTGTAGTAGCCGACGCATATTTTTGAGGACCAATGTCGATACCATCATAGAGTCAAAACTTCAGTTCTAGCAATTCCCCTCCTACCATTGCAACTCTCTCTAGTGTATATGTGGATCCAGGAACAACATGCCTTCCAATTATCAATCAATTTATCACAAGTGCATTCTATAATCCTTCCTTAAGATCTCAAAGCCTTGCAGGAGAAAAAAGTAGTAAACAACCTAGAAGCTTTTATCCTACCAAAATACTTCTCAAAAGTAAGAATTTATCTTACACATCTGCTTATTCAATAAAAACCTTTCAAGAAACAGACCCAAATTCCAAGGAGAATCATGACAAGAACTTCCACAACATTTTAAAACCCTCTGTAACTTCCTGGTATGAAAGATAACATATCAGTACAGTTGAAGTCTGAATTTATGACTTGAATTTATTGTGCTGTGAAGATTAACTACCAAAATCTAAATTGTCAAGTAGAGTAATTCAAGTCAGATTTCTTCAGAGACCCAGGTTCAATCCCCAAAAACATGCTCAGAAATCCGTCAGATGAGAATAACCAAATTCGAGGGCTAGAAAAGAGGATGGAGTGCAGGGATGGAGGTTAGGAGTTATGTGCTGCCAGAGCGATCCAAACGAGAGGCCTCCCATGAATGTAGAGGCCTCCCATGAATGTAGTATTTCTCATGCTGCAGAATATTAAGAAAGCTTAAGCATGCTAATTACACCAAGATTTAGACTAAGATCTCCTACCCAGAGACATTGAGTTATAAAAAGAAAAGTGTGGTTGAAAAAGAAGCAACCAATACCTTAGGTTTCCAGCTAGGAAAATGGGGTCTTAGGCACCAAAGAATGAGATTTCTCCAGAGAAAAGAGAGGGCATACCTATAGAGAAATACGCAAAAGATACAACCCTATCCTTCATTCTAACAAAACTTAAAAATATTCATGATGCTTCCTTGTTGAACTAGACAATGAGAAGTGGCTATACAAACAAGAAAATAAGCATGAATTAGTTCTAGTGTCTTTCACCATTAGCTAAGAGAAAGTACCAAACTGAAACCATTTCAATTGATTGAATACTCATAAAATTAAACAATGTTACCAAGGTGAATTTGTTACACATCCATAGATGGAGAGTTTCCAGCGCTGATGAGCACAAGATATAGGAAAAACTTAGCCTCTAGGGCACACATATAGACCATCCACAAGATTCAAGTGAAATGACAGAACTTAGGTGTGCATTCCTTCAACAATGATTTACACAAGAAAGGGGATTCTTATATAGAAATGAGTTGAAAAGCTAGTTTTCCATGAAAGGGGCCCCCTAGCTTCTTCTAGAATATTAACCCACATCATGAAACTTTTTACCTAATGTCTCATGAAATAAAACTGAAGTAGAGGGTGAGGGGTGCACCCGCTTCTCTAGAGGCACAAATAACTAGGAAATTATGGTAATTTTAATCATCTCTAGTTGGGTCAGTTCCATATTGATGTTGTTGTTGGTCAAAACACCTTTTATTTCACTAACTTGGATGAGGAATGAAGGAGTTGTTGGTTAATGGTCAGCATTTGAAGCACTATTTTCAATAAATACAGTTGAGACCTTTCAAGAAAAAAAACAAAAAAGGAGGTTTGTGGGTAGTTTAGACGAACAAATTCAATCTCTTTGGATTGAAATTTTAGGTGGTCAACCATTATAGTTCTGTTTACATCCTTTCTCTTGTTTTTCTTAATTTTGTCTCTAAATTTCAATAGTTTGTTCTACATTTGCATGAGAAATCCAGGTCGTAGGGGTCTTTGAAGCAATGGGTTAGGATTTTCCCTTCTACATATAGGTTTAGGCTTTTGTTTAATGTCAAATTTCCATGAAGGTTTGACTTGGCACTGAATCCTTGTCATAGGTGAAAGTCTGGACAAGATCTGTGGCTTGGAATGGTGTCTCTATTTGAGTATTTGAGTCAAGTTAGGCATGGGTGGGTGCTTGATGAGATTTAGGTTTGTCTTTGAATATTTTGTTATTGTGATCTCATCAAGTCTTTTTTTGAGCCATTCTTGAATTGCATCATTTTTAGTCAAGATATTCTCCAACCCTAGGGATATGATACTACAAGGTGGTGCAAGTTAGCAATTTTGATGATGTAACCAGAGATTGCAAGCATTCTCAATGACCAACAGAAGGATATTGTCCCCACATGGAACCGCTATTAATACTGTTTTTTTCTCGGGCACAAATCAGTTTCAAACTTGGTACTTTGAGAAAAGATCAAGATCAAACTGAGTCATATGCCCATATAGCTTGAGAGGTTTATGCCACAGGGCTTGAAAACGCACCCTATGAGGAATTGGTTGTCTCCCATCATGATCGGTTTCTCAATAATGTTGCATTGCTAAAAGATGTTTTGAATCTGATATATATTGACTCAGAAAACCAAAATGAAATACATAATTTCAATTTCATAATTAAATATGAAAAAAGAGCGAGGCATTTCTGGTCATGGAAATCTACCTTTCCTTATGTCATTGCTAGGGCTAAGGCGCTTGATTTATTTCTCCTCTTTCCGTGCCCTCTTTCTCCTTTGTTTGCGACCTCTCTCTCTTGGTTTGTCCGTGCCCTAGTCTTTATCCTCTCTCTATGGCTTCTTTCTCCATTTATGGCCAGTATGTTGTCACAGGGATATGGCATTCCTCTTTACTGTTGCGGGTATATGGATCAATATTGGGTGCGGGGATATGACATATGGCCGCGGGCGTTCAGGGATCCAGGGTTATGGAGTGCAAGGATGTGGCCAGGGTATGGAGCGCACAGGGATGTGGTCGGGGTATGGAGTGCACAGGGATGCGGTCGGGGTATGGAGTGCACAGGGATGCAGGGGTATGGATCGCGCGGTCGGGATATGCATACACAAATGGGGGCTTCATTTTTGTTAAAAGGGTTTAAAGTTTTTTTTTTTTTTTTCTAATTTATATATATATATATACACACATATAGTGGGTCTAATGATTAAGAACATGTGTTTTCTCCTAAGAGGTCACAAGTTCAAATCTAGAGGGGGGTAGGGTATGTATACCTCCGACATAGACTTTTCGAGTCAAATCACTGGGCGGAGGGGATCCCTTGTCCCACAAACAAGGGGTTCTCATACAACAATTTGGTTTTTATCTTGTTATTAGAGCTAAATTTGAACAGGGATTTCATTTATCTTGTTGATATTGACATCCTTTTGTATGATATGGTCAATGACAATGGTTAGTGCGACCTAGAAGGCAAATTGAAAACATTATGGGTTAACACCCAAATTTCTGTTGTTACCACCTAATAGTAATAGGTTTGTATGCAAAGTGACCAAAAAATCTTATAATAATCAGAGACGGTTAGCGATTGTTGAGTTGTTGCGTGGAGGAGCCATCCGTCTAGCTCACCAGAAGTCGTTCGTCAATCTGTTGCGTGGAGAAGTTGTTTGTCAAACTCTTATTTGTTGTGCATGGAGGAGGTCACATCTTCAAGCTGCTGAAGAATTTTGAAGGGGGTGCACTGCATTGAAGGATCATTGTTAATGTTAAGCTACTGAAGAATTTGATGTTTGCCAGAGTTGCATGAGAGAGAAAGTCGCCTCTGCGGATTTGATTATTGAATCACTGCCATCATTCGCAAGGCATTTCTTGAAAATTGTCACATATTCTGAGTGCCAGAGCTTAAGGGAGGGCACATATCATTGTTTTTACTGCCAATAGACCCTGAAAATTGTTGTCAAGAATCATTCATTTTCTTCTCTGGTGGTCATGTTCTAGCCAGATCATAGAATATTTGTTGTACCAGATCGCAGGAGATTCAATGTTAGGAAAGAGGAATAGGATCCTGTCGTGATCTATTGTAAGCTTAGGATTTTATCACATCATCTCGAACCTTCAATGAGTGCTAACCACTTGTGAATTTGAAGGAGCGTAAATTTAGTTCATAATACACCTACCTAATTCCATCATCCCTCAAGTCAACATCATCGGCCAAAATCAATGAATATCACATCATTATCTATTTAAGACATCCTGAAAGATAATCATATCTCCATAAACAACCAAGACAAGTGAATCACATCTATCAAATTCATAAAGATATAAATATGCATAAGTCTCATACATCCTAAAATACCAATCTCATGGTATAGGTAACAACCCACATAATGTGTTGAACATCATATGAAAATGATAATATCTTTCATGAACCTCAAAACCTATGGCAACTAAAGCAACATGAACTAGGTCAATTCCATATTTATAACAAAATATTTATGCAAGAGTAGCATCATCATCAACACCCTCTATCTAATATAATTTAGTCACCTTGGCCCTATAGTGTATAACACTCACATCGGTTGTAATCTTAGAATTAATCACTAATTCCACAACAGGTTTTGGACCTGTCTCTATGGCATCCTACCATGAATTATATGCACATGCCTCCTCAATTATAGAAGAATAATCTAGCTTCTCACTAGAAGTTACAAGTGCCACATGATCAACAAGTAACTCATAAATACCACCTTCTCTCACCCCTCTAGCAAAAGTCCTTAGACTAGATAAACTACAATCATTGATGGTGAAATTTTGTCCCTCAAACACAACTCTCCAATGTAGATATATCATACAACAAACTGAAAGAATATTCTTTTTCAAACCAGGAACCAATAGAACATCAGTCAATAACATCACCTCAAGGCATCTAGAAGGAAATGGAGCCAATTACGCCTCTCACAAGATAAGTAGCATAATCACCAAGTGTTGGGTATAAATTGCAGCAATGGTGTACACAATGTACTAATCTAATGGTTATGAATTAGATCCCAACAAAAATGAATGTAGAACATGAAAAGTAGAATATCAACTAGAGTTTAGAAATTTCCATTGATAACTACTTTCCCTTTCTGGAAAATTTGGGCTAGGAACAATCAAAATTGTGATTTTGATGGGTTAGTGTAGCTTTTGGGGGTACCTTCCACACGATGACATGCATTTTAGGGCTATTATTTGTGCTAGATTTAATGGGTCAAAATTATGATTTTTCCTAGCGACTTATAGAGGTCTAGTGGAGGTGGGAAGTGAGGTGAAATGGATAGTAAACATGTTGATAATAGTATATTTCAAAAAAAAACTTGTGGAAATTTCACAATTGAGTAGTTTTTAAGTGATAACATACTTCCCCATGATGTGTGAGGTTAGGAGGAAATTGTATGACCAAAATACATCACAATTTTATTTGCAATGCTCAAAGAGAACCAAGGAGGGAGACAAGTGTCCAAGGAAGGAGGACCACCTGCGGATGAACCATAGAGTACCACCTATCAACAAAAAATTCAAAAGGTGATAGGTGTACAAGATCTCAATAGGGACAAGTTAGGCATATCCATACTCATTAAGAAATCTCATAAAAATGATACAATGGTATGCGTGGCATAAGGGAGCCAAGTGAATGAGACAAAATGGGGTCTCAATATAGTACAACATGGGGCTGGAAAATACGTGCCAAAGTATAATATAGTGATATGAACAATCATACATAGAAATTCCTAGAAAAATGGGGTCAGGTCCAACATAGAAGCATCATGACTGCAAATAATATGGATACATAGTAATTGATTCCCTACCCCAAGGGGGAGGGGGAAGGAATAAACCGGAGAATCCACAATGAACATGAAACAACCTAACAAGCCCCACTGAATAGGAAAGGGGCTCCAAAGATCTCAAATGAGGCAAGGAGGAGGGATAAGAATTGCAGAGGAGGGATACAAATTGGGAGAATTTTCTCTTCTGGGGTGAATTTGAACCAGAACCACAACCTAAGGACAAAAAGAAGACTTCATCCAATAAATATTCAACACCCCAGATTAGTAAAATGAAAATAAGAGCCATTTCCCCAGTGATTACAGAGGATCCATCCTCTTCTTCTAAGTCCAAGTGAGAAAAAACGAAGCTTGATTTCAGCCAAGCTACAGAAGGGAAAACTAGTGCCTCCGATAAAAATGTCTTGAACCTGCCTTATACATATTTAGAGGAGGTAGAGATTATAGAAGAAGAGGTGCCTGAGAAAGAAGCTCCTCAAGAAACAACACCTAGAGTCCAAAGTTATGAGCATGAAGCCCCTGATTTTCAAGCTCCTGAAGAAGCACCTTTCTCACCTGAAGCTCAAGATCTGGAGGCCCCCAAAGCATAAACAAGCAAACACAATAAGTCATCATCAAAGAAGATAAAAAATCTTGAGGAAGAATTCATGGAGCTAAGGTTACTGAAAAAGTTAGTCAAATCCCAAAATGAGACCATCAGAAGGGCATCATCAGAGGTAAGAGATTGTTTTCAAAGACTAGCTAAAATGCATGTTAAATTGGAAAAGAAGTACAAAAAGATGTTTGAAAAAAACAAGAAGTTGCACAAGGTAGATAGATGTTTGAAGGTGAAACTAATGCTCAAAGATGCAAATCCTATAGCTCATCTATGCCTGGAGAATCTAGCAGAGGCTGCAGAGAACTTGAATGAGTAACCTTAAAGTTTGAAAGACTGAAGGAATTTCAATTTTGAAGTTTTGATGAAGATTTTCAAAGATTGTGGTTTTGGCAGCTTGCGTGGGTTTCAAAAGGCATTGTTAGTTGCCGAAAGCTCCACTTTTGGTAGCTTACCCTCACGATTTTATGCTTCTAAGCCACCGAAAGCGCAGGAACTAGCAGAATACTCATATTTTGCTGAGATCAAGGATTTTTGTTTCTAGGTCATGTGGGAATGGTTTTTAAGGAAAGATAAGAATTAAAGGGATACAGATCATCATCCCTTTCCATCTTTTGAGGCAGATGATAAGGCAAGAAGACTAAGTGGTATTTCGGTTTTTGGCCAAAAGTGTTCAACTGTAAAAGAAGGAATTCTAAAATGTTATACTATATTATGAACACTATGAAGACTACTAAGGAGATCGAGGATTGTTGAAGACTTGGTTGATAAGGGTTTGACCCTTAAATCAGGACCTAATCCTACACATAATATTAATTTGATCTTGTTTTATTTTTAGTATATCAGATCCAGTTTCATAGGATCTGGATCTTGTTTGTTAAGTCTATAAAGCCTATGACTTTTAAGAAAGGAAAGGTTCGACTTGGAGGGACCTGAATGGAAAGATGACATGGAAATGTAATCACCTACTGTAAAAATGCTCAAAGGTTGTAAGCGAATGTAATGGATGGATACAAAGGCATTTTATTTCCATATTCTTGTGTCATGTTTCTATGGTGAAGTGTTTCTTTATGTAAATTGTCATTTTCTTGTTTCTCATATTGTTTTTCTTTATGCATTGCTTATAAGAAGAGTATGCTCAGGATTTTTCTTGGACACCTTGATCTGGCTTAAAACAATGTTTATGTTTTCTTCTGAAGATTGAATGCAAAATTCAGATAAGCTCTACTCTGCATTTGAAATGACCCATGATCTTTTCCTCTCTCCATCTCACAAATTATAAGGATCCATTGATGTGATTGTCTCGCCTAATTACATATGTCTCTGTTATTTATTCATCAAATCATCTTTAACCTCTTGACTCCATTTTTCCCAATGGCCCTCTTTTGTTGTCTCAACCAAAAAATCTAAAAAAAAATCCTATTTTGCATAGCTAGCCTAATATCCAATCCAAACAAAGTTATATCATATAGAGAGATCCCTCTCTGAGTCTTGGAGGGTTGTATCCTTGACTCCAAGTGGTTTTGTGGTTACCTCTGTCAATTTCTCCCTCATCCTTAGAAATTACGGATTGCTAACAAAATGGAGACCATACTGGGGAACTTTCTCCAGTAGTGCACTTCAAGTTCCAGATCTTATCACTGATGGTGGACAGTGACTAGACACAAGAAGGCTGAAATATTTCACCTGGCGACTCCAATCAGCTCCAAAACAGTGCCAACTCAAAGACTCCACTGGAGGAAGAACATGAATCATGACTAATCAATCTGGAAAGATTCACCCATGGTTAGGTACCTCCTATGTAGCTGAATATTGTTATGTGTCCATGGTTTTCCTTCCAGGATTCATCCTTGGTTAGATGCCATGTTTGGTGGCCCACCTCCTATTTTATTTCTTCTAAAGTTGCCATAAGAGATTCATCCTTGTCATATGCCCCTTATCACAATGGACCTTTTTTCTTTTTTAGAATACATTTACATCACTTTATACCTGCTGAACAAGGTGCCTATTTTGCCTCAGTGTTTGAGGGAGGTTGTTATCCTATGTTGAACTGTAAACCATTGAAGTTCATGACCTGACTCCATTTTTCCCAATGGATTTTTTTGTGGTCTCAACCAAAAATTCAAAAAACAAATCTTGTTCTACATAACTAGCCTAATATCCTATTCCAAACCAATCTAAATCTGACAGAGAGATCCCTCTATGTGTCTTGGAGGGCTAGATCCCTGACTCCAAATGGTTTTTTGGTTACCCCTGTTGTGTTCCGCCTCAGCCTAGGAAATTACAAGGTGATAACAACTTCAACCAAATTGTGTACTTTGAAAGAAGATTAGGGTTTATGGTTTACATGATGAATTGATGATGGAAGAAAGTGGGCGTTTCAATCAAATTTGAGTCCATAAACCCTCCCATATTGTTAAGGCATGCCAATAGTCTATCCATGACAAATTTCAGTGCATACAGAAACTGTTTGAAAATATTTCAACGTTGGCCCCATTCGCAGGTCACTGTTGTCGGTGTCTAGTTCTCGTACAATTTTTCGTTCCTTGTTTCTTGTTCTTTTTTCCTCATTCCTTGTTCCTTGTTCTTGTAGGAATTAAGTGCACTCAATTATATCATTTAAATACCCATAGTATCTGTTTTCATATTCTCGAGGATGTCTGTCACTCCTAGAGGAAACATTAGCGACATGGAATACTACAGTTATCCCACTATCAGAAGTTTTCCTGGTTTCGTCCAAATGTTTGATGCAAAATTTAAGACCATTGCACCACATAGCCTTGTGGTGTTTCAACTGCAATATGTCAGATATGTAAAAGATGCATTGTCAATTAATAAATTAACATATATTTATATAACTTCGAAAGTATCTGAAAAAT
>JASDQU010026825.1:0-29534 GCA_032191745.1 Picea mariana
AATATGTCTTGATATTGGAGGATTGTATCTTCCTCTTGGAGGTTTATCCCTCCCTTTACATTTGGAAGCTGTAGCTACCTTTTGAAGTGATTACTTCCCTTGAACAAAAACTATTGATTATTTCTCATATATTGTGCATGGTGTATTGTGGTGTATTGGTGTAAATCTTATACTATTGTTCATTGTTCATTGGATATAATTGAATGATTTAAGTATAAGTTGAAAAAGGTTTTTAAATTGTACTGGATACTGATTCACCCCCCTCTCAGTATCAACATCCTAGACATTCCTAATAGCGACCTTGTCGCTACGTCTCTGAGCCTCTAGTACATAATACTGTCGAATGTACTCATTCATTGGTAGACAACCACCCCTGCTTCCTGTCAATGTCACACAGGATCCATGGAAAGATAGCCCCGTCAAAAAATAGATATACTCGATATATAGAGTGAGTATGTGGGCTCCCACATGGAATACCTACTGGTCCACATCCCACATGTGGACTAAATATTCGAGCAGCCTCAATTGGGCCCTCATGCCATGGATCTTGAAGAACTTTAGAAGCCCACACTACTAGAGGGAATTAACTATTCTCGGGTCATTCCCAATGAAGTAATCCTCATATTCATGCTCTCTCTCCCTCCATTCCAACATTATGACAGTCAAAAACCTGCATTGGAACCACAAGGAGATATTAATATCTTTATTTGCCTTCGTGGAGATTTTTATTGGCTAAACGTTTCTTAAGATGTTTTTGAGTTGTACACGCCACGGACGAAGGCATCCACACAGTGAAAAATCACCGCAGGCCAGCCATAAGGCCTCTTGTGGCGACCTTGGATCATCGCAAGGCACGTTATAAGGCGCCTCGACGATCTCCATGTGCAAATACCCTCACAAATTCAGCCCAAAAATCTACTTTTAAACCAATAAAAACAAAAACTAATCCATGGAAAGTGAAGAGGACAAGAATATTACCTATTCACCAAAGATCGTTCATCCAATGATCAATTGTGCCTCCCGTAATCCATAGTGGAAGTTTGAGGTAAAATGGGGGTTTTGGAACAAGGTTTAGGTGGAATAACAATGGAATGGTAAAAAGAAATTGTTGCCCATATTTATTAACTTCTTCACTTTTTCATTTATATTTTATATTATTTTATGTGTTTCACCTAAAGCCTAAAGACCTAATGACAATGCAAGCTTTTTATTTTTCACAGATGAGAAATCTAGGAGTGCAAACAATGGAACACGGATACGTTTCTTGCTTTGTTTTTACATTTGTCACATGTACAAATACTTTTGGGTTTTTCAGGAAAAACCTCGATCTCAATCTTTGTTCATTCTCATGATCATAAATCAATAAGAATGCAACCAAGTAGACTTTTATCACTTTTTTGGACTCGTAAAGGTTACAAAAAAAAGGAACCACTTGGAGTTCCCTTTAAGCACTTTTCAGACTCTCTAGACATGAAAATATTGTCGATCGATCTTGTTCTTTTAACGCTCGTAAAAGTATTTGAAGAAAACATCTAGACAGAGGTAAATTATCACTTTTTTGGTCTCGTCATATTAATTTATGAAAAAGGACCTTGTGGATTTTTCTTTAAGTGTTTTTTAGACTCTCTTTACGCGAAAAATCCCTAAGTTTTCTCTCTTTGGACTCGTTAAACAAACATCGAAAGACCCATACGGGATCGAACCTCTCCTTCTTAGGGTTCGTTAAAAATACTCCGAGGGACTCATCCGAAGGATGAGCATACATCAACAAGCATATGTTATCCTCCTCGAACTTGCGTAAAAATAAAGAGGTACTCACCATAAATGGTGGGGGAAAATTTGGGAAAGGAATGTGTCTCTGTATTTTTGTTAGTGGAAGTAATAGTCTCTCTTGAACATGACACCCCCTTCATCATTGTATCCGGGTTGGGAAATCCATTTGTCTCTCGTTTGTCCTTCTGCAAGTTCATAGCTTGGGTCTTCCTTGAGTCAATGCTGCCAAGACAATTATCGTTTCATTCATATGTTCAAGAGAAGTCCAACCCTAAACAATCCCTCTATCGAGTCTGCCATCTACAATTATAAATTCCTACCATGTCATCCTTCCCTTTGTCAGTTTCAAATCATTTTCATACTTTGATCTACTTCAAATCTGTTACTTATTTTGTGTCATTGATGGGGGATACATCAAGGCCCTCCTGTAACGAGTATTTTCCTGTTGAATTCAACTCATTATCCGGGAACAAGACATAGAAATTGTTTAGTACCTTAGATCCTGCATGCCTCAATGGCAGGTTTCTTCGCTTTCGACAGTGGGATCACATCATTGACACCTGATTGAGAGATTCCTTCGAATGTTTGACTTCATCTCATTTATTCACATTCATTGGATTGTACTAAGGTACCTTGGGAGTCATTGACATCAATGGTGATATCCCTCGCACTTGTTAACAGTTCTCATCAGATGTCAGTAATCAAGTGGTTTCTACCATGTTCGACTTCAACACCTATAATCACATGGCTATATTTGTACTTACGCATGATGGGATTGAAGACCCTAGATTTTATATTTTTGTTCTAGGTTTCAATGGATTATTCATGATTTGTATTGACACATAGATCCACTTTGTATGTCTCGTGGCTATGTCCGAATTTGAGTTTTCTAGAGCATAGATCCACAGTGTGTTCCTAGTGGTTATGAAGAATCTTAATGACATGGATCCACAGTGTATAATTGGTGGCCATGACTGAAATTTATGATTTAAATCATTTGTAGTCTGAGCATGGGAATGCCTACCTCAGAAATGGTATGATATTATGCAGATGCTTGGTTGTTTGCAGGTTCTCGATTGGTGCACTGCTTGTTTCCGACACACACACATTCTACAAAGTATTTTGGTTGTCACGAGTTTCAGCCTCATACTTTCGGGGGCATTCTATTACACATTATTTTTGTCACCCCACTAGTGATCCTTTTACGACATGTGTTCATGTTCCCAAAAGAGTTTTCCTTCATGAGAATAGTGACTGGCTTTCTCTTCTCAAAATCCCTATTAAAGAAGATCGTCATAAGTTTCACTATACATAGGGTGTGGAGATACCTAATCGTCACCTTCTACCCTAAAACTAGTTTGTGACGTCATTGCACATTGTCCTATAACTAGGGTGAGGTGATTCTAAAAGACTAAGAAAAGGTCGAGCTTCACAAAATTTCTAGAAGGGGATATTCTAGAAGATGAGGTGGCTTCCGAATAGAGGGGATCTTACTCACTTATCTAATTTGGTGGAATCATCCAAATATCTTTAACCATCTCTCTTTCCCCTATATAAAGAGGGATTTCTCATGGAAAAGGCTAAGGTTAATGAAGGTTGAATAGGCTAAGAATTGTTTGAAGAATTATACTTTAGTTCATGCTTGAGGGTTTCATCTTGGTTCTTCAAGTCATTGTGGATCTTCTTCATGCAAGTTTGGAGCAAGTGTGTGTTGGAGAAAAGGGCTACTGAAAGGGGATCTTGCAACATCAAGGATTTTGGTTGTATCTTCCACGTTTTACTTAATATAATGCAATGACATGTTTCTTTCCCATAAAACCACTCTCGTTTTATTGTATGATTCCTTGATCACATGCATAAGTATTTATTGAGTATACTATTGTTTCTTTCACTTTGGTTTGTTTATGTTCTCTTGCAGATCCAATATCACAAGAGCACCGGAGTGGAGCAAGGACAACAAAGATACAAGGAAGCGATATTTAAACGGTATGTCACTCACCTCTTGTTTGATAGTAAATTCAATGATTAGAGCTTAGGGAAAGCGTCATGTCCTATCTTGTTTTGTTCTAGATCTAGGTGGATTTAGGGAGAATGATTTATGTCTGCATTTACCGGTTAATCCAATAACAGATATCCTATGGCTATAGTCACCACTGCACTCCATTCTTGTGGACATGCGGCATCTGAGTGGCCCCAAATTTATCAGCAAGATCTGGAATTCACCACCACCTATCAGCTCTTGGGTACAGGCGTTAATGTCACTGATTTTCACATTCAGGACAGATTGTTATGCCATCTCAGCCATATCTGTTTTCCTACAAGAGAGAATGAAAATTTTATTTGGGAATCCCACTACAGTTGGATGGTAGGGAATTTTAGCATGGAGAAAACTGTGGTCATTCTACAAAAACATTTTTATTGGCCAAAACTTTAATAGGACGTCAGCAAGTATATTATATCTTGCATTGCTTATGCCATTTCCAAGCCAGCCATAAATAAGAAAGTATTATACACCCCTCTTCCTACCCCCGAGTATCCTTGTGATCCAGATGGATGTTGGTGGCCTCCCACCTATTCCAATTGGCTCATTTTGGCAGCTTTTCAGTTTGGCAATTTTTTCCCTAGTTTTTGGGTCCCTGACTTGTGGGGCCATTTTGAGGCCCTAAAGAACGTCTTTATGGCTCTCCATAATCAAAATGGATTTTGATAAAGATCATAAAAATGTGTATTCCTCGGATATACCTTTCCAATGGGCTATCATGTGCCTAAAATGGAGATCGTATGCAAAAGTTATGACCCTGAAAAGTTGATGTACTAACTTACCCAAACAAGGCCCACATGACTTTTGGCGTTTCATCTCCTAGGGTTAGGTTTTTGGATGTCTAGGGTTTTTGACATTCCTTTTTATTGTAAAAATGCCTTCAAAGCCTCATTGTAATAATCTTATTTTAATTGAGTGCATCCATCACATCTCTTATCAGAGATAAGCCGCAACCATTCTAGCAAGCTTGTTTCCACTGCATTCTATAGTTTCATCTTATTTCCCTATTGAATAGAAACCAGTTTTATTATATATTTGTTATTTTGTATTAAGCATATTTTGATAATAACTTGTATTCATTCTGTTCTATAAATATATTATGGGTCAATGGTATCAGAGAGGTCTACTCCTTGTCGTTCTTAATGCATGTCCCCAACGAGGTTAGGGTACAAAGAATTGGTTCTCAAGCTTGTTTCTCTTGAGGAAAAAATCTCTCGCACGCCCAAATGACCTCTCATGGCAGAAGAAAAGAAATATGATGGGACAGGAGATCCCTTCAAAATGTTTCTCGGGGAATCTCTCACGCAACAAAGGAACGAGATGATGGATATTTTTTCACAAATCCTTCGGTGGCTACCAGCAGGCGATGCATCTTCCTCAAACGAAGGCGTCGCCCCATTCAAGGTAAAAACAAACTTTGATATTCCTATATTTGAAGGTAGGATAGACACAGATGCAGTAGAAAAATGGTTGAATCTGCTAGAAAGGTATTTCTTTGTCCATAACTTCTCTAATAGAGAAAAGATTACTTTTGCACTCCTCAAAGTTGTCCCCCATGTCAAATATTGGTGGGAAACTTTCTATGAGGAAAAGGAAATAGAGGAACCCACATTATTTATAGTCATACTCACCTGGGAGTCCTTCAAATATGCTATTAAGGAACAATACTACCATGTTGGAAGTTATGACAACTTGTATACAAAATGGACCACGCTGCGAAAGGAAAGAGAACAAGCAGTGCTCGAGTTCACAAATATCTTCCATACCATGTGCACCAAGATGGGTATCAAATATTCTGAGCGACATCTAGTGCTCAAGTATCGTGGCGATCTGCATAGATACATATAGGCTGAAATGGAGTTTCTAGACATCTCATCCTTGGGCATTACCTACCGATATGTTGTCAAAATCGAGTAGAAGCTCAAACAAAATACACGGAAATTTGGGCCTGGGAACCCCTCACAGCAAAAGATAGGAAAGGGCAGCCCCAACCCACAGAATAAAGGACAGAGAAAATACGAACAACCTCAGTACAACCATTCCAAACCACAATCAAAGAAGGACACCAGAAATACAAAGAAAGATACCTGGAAGTGGTGCGACTTCCATAAGAGCCTGGCATAACACTGTTGATTACTGCTTGAAGAAATTGTTGGTGGTTGAGGTGAAAGCCTTTGAATCATATGTAGGTTCCAATTCTGAGTCAGAACTAGAAAGGGGAAGATGGATCATTGACACAAAACCTAGTGTTACCATTTCTACCACCAAGCTCCAGCCCGGTGAACCAGACAAGCCAGAGAAAGGTGAGAACATTTTTCATTCAAAAATGTGGGGGAAGGGTACCCCGGTGCACTTCACCATTGATAGCAATAGCCAGAAGAACCTCATCTCAACAGAGGTTGTCAAGCGACTTGCCCTACCAAAAACATCGCACTCGCAGCCCTACAATATTGTATGGCTACACCAAGGAAGCGACATCCACGTCAGCCAACAATGTCGCATGTCATACAGCATCGAGCCCTTAAAAGACAAGGTATTATGCTATGTTTCCCCTCTCAAAGTTTGTAATGCTATTTTGGGCCAACCATATTTATGAAAACGTCATGTTGTATATGAGTCTAGGCCTTGCATTGTTATTATTACTTTGAATAAGAAATTGTACAAGATACCAAAGACAGTCCCACCTAGTGCTATTTCTTTGATATCTGCCAAGAAATGTAGACAGGTCATCTCTCAGACAGGGAAGTTTTTCTTCTTTGTGATTCCCTCTCAGAATGAGTGAAATATCGTAGCCACATCCAGGGTCTCCGAGGATGATCTCTCCACACAACAAAATCAAGTGGATAAGGTCGTTGAAGAATACGCAAATATCTTCTCCTCACCTACCAGGTTACTCTGCACTATCAGGTCAAGCACCCCGTCGATATGACCCCGGTCACATCGCTTCCCAATGGTTCATTCTAACACCGCTCTCTTTTAGAGAATGAGGAGATCAAGTGGAATATCCAAGAACTACTCCACAAGGGACACATATGTCTCAGCTCATCACCTTGCGGGAGCCCAATTGTGTTGGTATAGAAGAAAGATGAAACCTGGCAACTCTGCATTGATTACTAGGCCCTAAATAAAATCATAGTCAAAAATCGGTACCTGATTCCCCAAATCACCGACCTCCTTGATCATCTCACGGGGGCCAAACACTTCAGTAAGATTGTTCTGAATTCTCGATACCACCAGGTCCTGGTAGAACAAACAGATGCATGGAATACCACCTTCAAGTCAAAGGAAGGCCTTTTTGAATGGTTGGCCATGCCCTTTGGTTTGAAAAATGCTCAAGCCACTTTCATGAGGATGATGGACGATATCCTGTGACCATTCACTAATACTTTTGTAGTGTTGTATCTGGATGACATCCTCATTTATAGCAAGACTTGGGAAGAACACTTGCAACATATTCAACAGGTTATGCACACCCTGCAGCAGCACCAGCTCTATGCCAACTTGGAAAAAATCTCAATTGGAATGGATAGGGTTCATTACCTGAGCTACATCATTGATAAGCATGGAATACATGTGGATCCAACCAAAATCCAATTCATCTGTGATTGGACAACCCCAACCACACTCACTGAGCTTTGGAGCTTCTTGTGCCTTGTCAATTTCTACCACAGGTTCATGTTGGGATTCTCCCATATTGCATGGGCCCTTAGCCAAGTAACCAAAGGTGGTGGTAAGGAGAAATTTATGTGGGGTCAGTCCCAATAACAAGAGTTCGATGATTTGAAGCAACACTTGTTATCAACCCCAGTATTTTCACTACCGGACCTACAACAGCCCTTTGAGATCGAGACAGATGCTTCAGACTATGCTGTGGGCACCGTTCTCACTCATCACAGCCACCCGGTGGCCTATCATAGTGAGACACTATCATATGTTGTATGTAAGTACCCTACTTATGACAAATAAATGTACTCCATTGTGAAATCCTCCCGCCAGTGGAGACGTTACATTCTTGGGAAGGAGACTGTCATCCACACTGATCATAAGCCACTATAGTCCATGTAGACACAAGGAAAATTACAGAATGACCACCATCATAAGTGGTCCACATACTTGCAGAAATTCCACCTCAACATCAAGTATAAAAAGGGAAGAACCAACCACATCGTTGATTGCCTCACCAGAACGCTAGTCACGACACTCACCACGGTGCTAGACTCTTGCGGCCATGAAACCTATGGATGGCCCCAACTCTATGCACTAGTACATTTCGGTCAAATTATGACGATGCGTTCGATGCAATTGCCACTTTATATTGTCAGGAGAACGAAAAATAGCGGACCTCCTCAAACGTCATTCCACATGACGTCTATTTTTTGACGACATAGATTTCGTCTGTATTGCGATGTCTTGGACGTGGCAAGAGAGACATTTTGGATGTGGCAAGACTGATGTCCTGGACGTGGCAAGAGAGATGTCTTGGACATGGCAAGAGAGATTTCCTAGATGTGGCAAGAGAGACATCTAGAACGTGGCAAGAGAGACGTCTTGGAGGTGTCAAGAGGTATCATCTCCGATGTGGTTGCTATGGGAGAGACACTCTTGGGGGTGGCAAAAGCGACATCTTGGAGGTGGAAAGAGCGACGTTAAGAGGTATCATCTCCGACGTGGTTTCTATGGGAGAGACACTCTTAGAGGTGGAAAGAGCAACGCATTGGAGGTGGCAAGAGAGACGTTAAGAGCTATCATAACCAATGTGGTTTCTATGGGAGTGACACTCCAAGACGTTGCAAAAGCGATGGTGTTGTAGGTATTTAAAAAAAAAATACAATATCAATACTGAGAGGAACAGGTACATTAACAATTTCTAAGATACTATCCATATCAATATTTAAATATATATCATCGATCTTAGGCAAGGTTGGTTGAGGAGGAGGACTAACTTCCAATGGTAAAGGGGGTCTTGTCAAGATCAGCCACAACAACTTTATGCTCAACAAGAACAAAACAAACCAAAATACAGTCCACCTTTTCCAAAAAGATTGGAACAGAGTGAGACAACCCCTCAGCCAGATTTTGACTTCTTAGGAAAACTTCATAACTTATGTGTCAAAATTCCTTTGATCCAAGCAATCAAAGATGTTCCTATTGACAGTAAGGATGCTAGAGATCTATGCCTAAAGAAACAAGGAGGAAGAGGAAAGATCCACAGACCATCCATGTCATAGATCGACTTGTTGATATTATGCCGGGGAAAGTTTTTACTCCCAAATATTTTGATCCATGCATCTTTGTAGTAGACATCCACATAAGCAATTAGCTGATAGCCTGATATAAAACACTTTGATTAACCTAGGAGCAGCCATCAATGCCATTACTAAAGAAACCATGGAAAAACTAAATCTCCAAAAGCTACGAAGGAAAACCCCTATTGTTCTCCATATGGCTAATTGATATATTGTTAAGCCATAAGGGATGTTGGAGGACACTTTGGTCTCAATAGACTCATGGGAGCACCCTCCAGACTTCATGGTGCTACAGACAAAATCTAGACTCGGTGATTGTCCTTTGATCCTTGGTATATATTTGTTGCAATAGTTGATGCTTACAATAGTTGTAGATAAGGAGATATGACTATCACTCATGGTCAACCTCTCAAGAAATTCATTTTGTATACTCCAGCTAAACCATTCCTAGAGAATGAGGAAAATAGAGTTTTAACAACCTCATTTGTGCTTTGTCTTTGATAGAAGAAACTCGTCTCCCCATTGGCTCAAATTATCATTTCATAAACATAGGGTTCATCTTCTACATCGTTGCTAAAACATGTTCCTATTGATTTTGGAATTATTTGGGAGCTTTAAAATCATTGAGAAATGATTGGAGACATCATGAACAATTCAGGTTTAAGTTCGAAGCTTGAATTTGTAGTCTTGTATGCAGATTAGGGTAAGTTAACACATATCTCGTTGTTTCAATTGAATTAAAGAAATGAATGGAAAATGATTTCAATTGGAACGAATAGAGTTCTACTCCATTGGCACCAATATTGCTTTGTTATTTATAATGTTGACATTTGTCTTTTAATAAAGGATATGTCTTTAATTGGAGTATGTTGGTTTTAAAATCTTTTCATTGTAAAAGTCTCCATTGAATCACTTCCATACCCTTCCACATTATCATCTATGTGTTTTTTGTGCATAATCAGTGCTCTTACAACACAAAATCCTTTCAAGCTGCTATACAAGCATTGCATGCTTCTCTGCCTATGTGAAGCTTCATCACCAGATTCATGCTTGATCTTGGTCCTTGATTAAAAAATTTCAATCTATGTTGGGGGGAATTCAATTTGTTTTATTCAATAGCGATATTGACTTTCTCAAAATCTTGCAAAACATTAACGCTCCAAAAGGTAGGTTGTTACACAATTCTTTTGTTGTTTTGATGGATCAATCCAGGGAGTGAGCCACCTCGTGAATATTTCAAAAGAATTCACCCCTATCACCTATTTTTTGTCTTCATACAAAGTCCCAGATCTTTCCAATCTTTGCAATCACATTGAAGTAAGTTTGGCCTAAAATTGCTCAAGACTTGTAGGTTTTTAATAATTTAAATTGTCAATGACGTTTGATCTCTATTTCTCTCAGTGGTAGTATTGAAATCTACATTCTTTTAGATTTTTCACTACCAAGGTTTTAACTAGAACTTTATATATGGAGGGCATTAATCTTATTCATTTTCCACCCCAAGGTTGCCTCTGCAATGTACTTTTTGGCAGGTATTTTGACAACACTATAGAGATCATGCTACTCAAAGTTCAGAGCGTAGTGAAAGGGGTAAATGGGTTGTTAAGAGAAGTTGTAGTTTCCCCAACCAAGTTCAAATCTAGTTTGTATCATGTTTTTTCCTCCGTAAGAAGCCATTTCATGTGGATGGGACCAAATGCATTGGCGAAGTGGCTTTTATGAATTAGATTCCCCTTGAACATGGTTTTTTATCCAAAATTTGATTCTACAAGTCCATCGATGACTTTGCCATGTAGACCTTCCAAGCCATAGTGAAAATGTGGGTATATAATATGCATAAAGCTTAATTTGAGCCCCGAGCTTTGCCAATGCACAATCAAACATTATAAAGGAAAATTGGCATGGCTATGTTTTAAGACAAATTTTCATCTAAATTTGTACTATAAAAAGACCATGATATAATTCAATCTATTAATTCTCCTTAAAAAGAAAAAAGAAATAGATAATTCAATCTAATTCTTGTCCTTGAGAAGAAAAAAATTAGACTATACAGAGAATGTCATATTTTTTTAAATGCACATTAACTTCAATATTTAACAATTCCTTCAAGAAGGTTGATCCTTTTGGTTCCAAGTTAAAAGGTATATTGCTCTGCCTTCCTAAACTTCAACAGTGAGGAAAATGGCTATTAGTTATATCAAACGTTTCTTGAGAAATGCAGTCAACCTCCCAACTTGCATAATCAAGATAACTTCATGAAGTCAACCATATATGGAAAAGTACTACCAACTAGCCTACTCTCAACCATAGCTCTCATCAAACATAAGGGTGAAAAATAGCATTCAAAAATATGGGTGGTAAATAAATTTTTTTCCTGACAATTCCTTCAAAAGGGTTCATCTTTTGAGTTCCAAGCTAGGGCATATTGCCCTGCCTTCCTCAACTTCATTAGTGATGAAAAAGGCAATTAGTTTTATCAAACTTTTCCTTTGAAATGCACCCAACCTCCCAACTTGTATAATTGATAGAAGTTCACAAACTCCAGCATAGATGGAATAGTTCTACAATCAGACAACTCTTAATCATAGCTCTCATCAAACATAAAGGTCAAAAATATACTTCACAAGTATGAGTGGCCATTCAAACAAATGTCCACTTCAACATATTCAATATTTTCAATAAAAAATGACAGGTAGATAGTGAACGAGGTTTAATATTCAACGTTTTCAATAAAAAAATGACAGGTAGATAGTGAATCAAGTTTGATCTATAATATGCAAAAGGCTAATTTGACCATTTTTCTAGAAAAATCAAAGAAAGGAACTAAAATGCATTTGGATTGCCTACTAGTCAGAAGGAATGTCAAAATGAAGTTGATTCCCACTCCAATATTATGTATGGAGTTGATTAATAAACATTTTTCTTTCTATGAATGAATCAATTCTAGAAGGAAATAACTACCCATAACGTCATGATGCCATCCTCAAACCCTCACATGATCCCATTGAACTTCCCACCATGTGTGAAGTAATAGCACTTACAAACACTAGACATTGAAGATGAAACAAATGTATTTGATGTTTAGCTTTAAGAAACACTTGGACAAGACTCGAGGAACAAATGGACACGGGTCATAATTTTATTGCTTCTAAAAGGAGTTATCAAAATAGTTCTGCACAAATCACTTTGAGGTCAAATAGAAGAGGGTAACACCCCATGATCTAAAGCGCATATTAAGCATGAGAAACAACCTTGCACCAATATCTTTAGTTGCTTCTGTTACCCATTAAATGGGATTCTTCTGATTAATTTATAAAATGCCTAGTACTTAAAGTCAAATGCACATGATAACCATCATATACATGCAAATAATGGGAATTGAACATCTGGTACAATAGGTAGGCAATGTTGTTAATATAGAACAGACTAGTGAAAGGAAAAGTTGTAGAAACGTGTAGAAATATATTTCTGTTCATTTTCTTATATGAAGTTTGAACTGTCTTCCTATGAAATGGTTAAAAGCTAGCAAAAAATGAAGCCATAGCAGTAACAACAATATGAGAATATTACCTGTTAGAGTATCTTCCCATGGAATACACTGGTCAATTAAAATCTTTCAACAAGAAGAATTGACCCAATAACTCCTTACACCAATGAATAATGATATAAATTCCACTTAACATTTTCTTTCTTATTTGCTATTCAACTATAATTAAAAAACATTGGACTATGTAAAGCACATTCATCAAGGCAATAAACCTTTCAGTTCCTTCCTATATGCACTGAATGCCTTCATTATCAAAAAGAGACACCTGAATGATGAGTTTATGATTGAAAAAAAAAAAAAAAACTACAAGAGATTTACCCAAAAAAGTCAAGATATTGGATACCTCAGTCACAAACCCCTTTACGTATACATGAGAAAAAATATCTGAAGAATCTGGCACTGAACATTTCTTCTTGATGCAAAACATTATTGAAAAATTATTGAAGTAAAAAATTTTGGCTATTGTATGGTCTTTAAAATGAAGAGCTAACCTAGAAACTTTTAACAAAGAATGACAAATGTAATCAGAATTTCCAGATATTCCAAACATTATATTTACCTTCGCCAAGGCAATTGCATCATCGACTTATTTTTTTCTTCCTTTTCAATATCCTAAACAAAATTCAAGTTACAGCAAATCATTACTGCCTATCTTGAACTGCAAACCTTGCAGACTAGGTGAATATGATTAGAAGCATTTAATCCAAAATTAAAAAAAATCATGCTGGGGAAAAATAATATCCATTGAATCCTTTTGGCACCTTCAATTCAGTTGATGTGGCTATGTTATGAGCTAGCACAAGTTTATAGACCCTTTCAATCAGATCACGTTCCTGCAATGAAAACCACCAAAATATACTCATATTCAATTCAGTCTGTCATTATAAATCCTAGAAGCAAGAGATGTTTTGATGCATTAAGATGTAAATTTAAAATAGTTTGTAGTACCTGTCAGACATCTGATATTTCATCTCGGGTTTTGTAAGTACTTCCTGGATCTGACATTGAGTTCCCATGGTACCTATACATATCCATTTCAAGTATATAAAGACATTACAACACATACGACAAGGAAAAGCATTCAGAATACAATCTTAGCATGGAAAGAACTTTTCAAAATAACAATTCATGTAGAATGGTTGTAATGCGCAGGAAATCACTGGGAAGAAAAATCCTTTTTGTACATGCTGCTAACTGCATTTGTGAGGCACAACTGTAAAAACAAGGTCACAAAATATCTAAACCACCAACAAGGACTCAGATTAGAAGTGGATTTTCAGGTCACATAATATGAATAGTAGGCCTCATGGTTAATGTTTGAAAGCAGCCTGTCCATGCAAAATAGATCAGTGAAGTTTTCTACTAGGATTGACCTGATACATCAACAGATATACAATAGCCTTCAACCTGCAAATCCCAGCACATATAGCACTTCTACATTGCGAAACTCAAAATTCTTGTTTTCCCTATACCATACACCTCTACACTCTAACCAAAAACCCTTGCATTTTAAAATTTTCTTGTTTTCTTCCATGGCCTTATGTTAAATTTGTTGTTTCAAATTCATTTTTGAGTATTCAGTCAATTATAACAAACATAAACCAAACTTCCAAAAATATTGAATTTTATAAAGTTTTAATTGAACAGAAGTGTTAATTTTTTTATAACATGTCTAAGTGTTTTTGTCTGCTATTTGGACTCCTCTCAACCATTCTTGTGTCTTTATTTGCTATTTGGCCTCCCCTCAATCAATCTTATTATTCAACATGCAATAGATGTTTCTGACCAAGAATTTTTTGGGTTTGGCTCCTCAGCAAACAACGCATGCTTTTAGTGCTCAAAGCATAAAACATGATATCTTTTGGTGGATTCCTTGCTAAAACATGATATCTGGGATTCCTTGCTAAAAGAGGCAATGGATCTTTTTGGCCTAATGCATCGAACAGGGGTCAATCCTAGCGAATTTACTCTTGTTATCCTTCTAGGAGTTTGTACGAGTCTTGGAGTTGTCGATCAGGGGAGGGAGTTGCATGCTCACATTGCTAAAACTAGATTTCAGTCAGATGTTTTTGTGGGGTGTGCTCTTGTTACAATGTATGAAAAATCTGGGATTGTAGATTATGCATGCAAATTGTTTGATGAAATGGACACAGTAAACTTGGCATTGTGGAATTCAATGATTGTAGCATGTGTGCAAAATGAACTTGATTTGCAGGCCCTTGAACTCTTTTATGAAATGTGTCATCTAAGCCTGAGCTTGGACATATTTACGTTTTTCAGTGTTCTTCGGGCTTGTGCAAACCTTGGTGTTCTGGAATAGGGAAAAGAGCTTCACGTCCATGTGATCAAAACTGGATTTGAGTCAAATATATCTGCAGCTAGTGCCCTTGTTACCATGTATGCTAAGTGCAGTAGCATAGAGTATGCACGCAAAGTGTTCAAAAGAGAAACCAAACATGACTTGATCTTATTAAGTGCAATGCTTACAGGATATGCTCAGGCTAATTTTGGAGAGGAGGCACTGGACCTCTTCTGCGAAATGCAACGAGAAGGTATGAAATCAGATCAATTCATCTTTGCAAGTATTCTCCAGGCGTGTGCCAGTTTGGAAACTTTAGGATATGGTAAGGAGATCCATACCCATATCATTAAAACTGGATATGGGTTGGATGTTTCAATGGGAAATTGCCTCCTTAACATGTTTCAATGGGAAATTGCTTCATACCCAAATTATTAAAGTTATAATTGAGCCAGATATATGCCTGGCTAGTGCCCTAGTCACCATGTATGCTCAATGTGGGATGATAGAGGATGCATTTCAAGCGTTTCATATCATTCTCGAGAAATATGTTGTTTTATGGACAACCATGATTGCAATATATGCAAAAAATGAGCATTATGATGAAGCCCTTGAACTCTTTTGTAAGATGAAAAGGGCTTGCATAAAGCCTGATCAATTCACATTTGCTAGTGTGCTAAGTTCATGTGCATCCCTTGGAGCTCTAGAACATGGCAAGGGAATCCATGCTTGTATTTTGAAAAGTAAGTTTGAATCAGACCTCTCAATTGGGAATACTCTGGTTACTCTTTATGCTAAATGTCAAAGAATAGAAGATGCTCACAAAGTCTTTGAGAAAATGCCTAAACAGGACATTATTTCATGGATTGCATTGATTTCTGGATATGCTCGGAGTGGGCATGGAAAAAATTCTTTCAAGGAATATGTTGGCTATGTTCTTTCCTTATAATCTATGGCAAACTTGTGCAATAATTAAGTGTTTTTTTTACCTTTTGCATGGTTTGTAGCCCAACGTAATTATGCTACACATTCCAACTAGAAGCTTAACATGATTATTTTGGGTCATGTGTGGTTTTGAATCTTATTGTAATTACATTGCATTCCCAAAATGGAAACCCAAGGCAATTATTGTTCGAACAAGTAGGTTGGACTGTTGTCATAATTACTCTTCATGCTTTAATGTAACCCTAACATTGTTACACCATTCAAGAAGGGATTTGGTGAGAGCAAATGTTACCAAATAGGTGTTGTATTTAGAAGAATAATATGAGTATAAGAAACACATGGACTTTCTAACAATATAGGAATTGAGGTGATGATGAGAGGGAGCTAATGCCCTTTCTCACAACCTGGTCATTTATAGGATGAGTGGAATGCACACATGACCTAATTGTATAAGAATACTAACAACATTGAAAAAAAATTACATTAACCATAAGAAAACATGAAAATACTTAAATTTGTCTACCTCTACTTTCTACTTCCCTCCTTGACTTTGCACTTGTTATCCATCCATTTTGTAGCTTCCAAGGCTTCCACACATTTGGTTATCCATGAAAACCCATTTGTAGTTGTCAGGGCCTCCATGCATTTGGTAGCATGAGAAGTGACCCAACCATTCCTTTGAACCTCATAACCATTACCATCAACTATGGGGGAATTTCCATTAAACCAAGCTCAGAGATCTGAAGCAAGCAAGTCGATGTCTCGAGCCCAAGTTCTAGAGGATATTCGAAGTGATCAAACCCAAGGTTCTGATCTAAGTTGTGAAAAGAGTTATTAGGTTTAGGTTCGAAGAAAACCAGGGCCGAGGTTTCTAGTCCGAGTTGAGGAAGTATTTTCTATGTAGAGAAAGTCGAGGCTTCAACCCAAGTTGTGGAAGAAATTTACTAAGTCAGGTTCAAAGAAATCAAGGCGAGGGTCTAAGTCGAGTTATGGTAAGGGTTTGGTTGATTCCATAATCAAGTTGAGGGTTCAGAACCGAAGTGTGGGAGGGTTTTTGATGTAACCATTCTAAGAAGAATACAGAGAAGTATCAACTTACCATTCTCTTCACGATCTCTCTCTCCTGGTCGGTTCCCTTCATCTCTCTCTCTCCCAGTGCCCTCCATGAGATCTCTCTAACCTTTCAACTAGTGAACTCTCTGCCTGTGCCCTCTGCAAGCTATCTCCTTGGGCATGAGTCTCCTTGAAAGGGCGTGAGTATCCTTGAAAGGGTGCAAGTCTCCTTGAAAGTATTTTATTTGGGTGTGAGTCTCCTTGAAAGTAGTTTCTTTGGGCATGAGCATAAAACCTTGAATGGGTATGAGTCCCACCTTGTATTTGTGCGAGTCCCACCTCGTACGGAATGGGAAGAAATAATGTAGATGCAACTAGTAGAACTAGATTAAGAGAAATATCAATATTTCATTGTTGGTGTTTCAATTGTGTTAAGTGGACCAAGTACTTAGATGTATTCAAGAAATTTTCGGTTCATGCTCTTACCTTTATTCAAGAATTGCTCTCTTCATTTCAAGGGGAATTAGAATATCAGGCTCAAGTTTTAATGCAATGATAATGTGGCTGAGTATGAGGCCCTGATCTTGGGATTGGATATTGCAAGGAAAATAGGTATTAGACTTCTAAAAATATTGGAGATTTTTACCTAATAGTGAATCATGTGAAGGAAGTCTACCAGACTAGCGAGTTCAAGACCTTGATTGATCAATATGCCTCCATCCCACTTCAAACGAGTTTTTGATACCATCTTGCTAAGGCGAGCCTGGATAAGTGATTCATTCATAAAGCACTCTAGATTTGGAAAGCAATAGAATTGACTCAAGGGTGATTCAATGGGTCACTTGCTTTGGGATTTTTGTGCAAGAAATAAGAATGATGGGAATTGTGATATTTGGATAGCTTTGACCATTTCAAATGGACCCTCAACTTTAGCTAAAGAACAAGTGGGAAAAAACGTTTTTGCAGGTTAAGTTGGGTAGTATTTATTATGTAAGCATAGTGTTGTGAAAGGCAACCATTGTTAGTTAAGCCCCAAATTGGCATGTCAGGGATGCCCTGAAACTCCTTGTCAAATGCAAAGAAAAGGGATGTATCCTAGTTTGTTCATTGTTATAGTCAAACTTATACAACATATAAACATAATTCCCAAAAAAAAATCAATGACTTTCTTAAATTGCCCTCTTCATTGCATCTTGCTTCAAAATAAAAGTATCATTCCACAATGTTTACTAATGCATGCTCAACATATCCTAGAGATTCATCTACCTACATCAATTGAGGGGTATTTATGCCTATACCTAGCTTATATTGCAAATCATTGTTGTTGTTTCCATTACATAATCCTTTGCATTTAAATCAGATGGAAACTCATTACAGAGACCTTCCTGCAAGATTTACAACATTTTCTAGTGTCTCTGGGTCTTATAGGACTTCCTCAAATTGATTTTGAAAACCAAAGACAGTATTCACAATCCTTAAAATTGAAGTGTGACATATTTTCCTAAAGATTCAGACATATTCTCAACACCAACTATTGCAAAGCCATTATGAATCCAGTAAGGCACAATGTTGCCATTACCAGCAGTAGATCTTTGACGGAGGATTCAAAATGACAAATGGTTTGTATTTTCAAACTCCTCATGACTTGTACATCACTTTGGACTATTTGGAGGCAAATTTTGGTCAAATAAAGCATGCATGAAGAGAAAAACACCACTTGAAAATGACCTTTCTGCCACATTTTGGAGCAGCACGCTATGCTTGCTGAGTACTTTCGGGAGAAGATGAGTTTGAATGGCCGGATCATGTCAATTTTGATGCTTCAGCATTTCATCAGTTAGTATACATCCCCAACTTTATAAAACACTTTTTAGATATATATTTGGACCTCGGAAAGGCCTCTAAAACTCCATTTTTCCTAGCACGCTATGCTTTCTATCAGTTTTGCTACGCTTTGTCCTAGAATTGGTTTTTCCAACCTTTTTTTGCCAGATTCGACATCTATGAAGTAAAATGTTACTTTTTGATGTGGTAATGATGTAATAGGGTGTAAATGAGTCAATTATAGTGATTTTGAGGTAGATTCATGCTTGGACGTCATTTTTTTGTCAAATGTATTAGTTGAGGAAAAATGGGGATTGGTTGTAACCTCCCTAGATATATCACACTACCTCCTAAAACATGAAAACTTTAACACTCTACCATCATTCTCATCTAATTCATGTATTCATAGTTCACTTTCCATTATAGCATGGATGTATGCTACTCTCTTCCCTCATTAATATATCATTCCATGTTTTCCCTATGAAACTACAATAACTTTATATATAATTTCCTATATACATTCATTTTTTTAATTGAATCATAATCCATGTCTTTCCACATGTTTACTAGTCTTTTTTCTCACAATCCAAGTCTCTTAGTGTTTATCCCTAGGAGGACCAAGGAAACATGTAGGAGGAAATGAGGACCATGGGTGATGTGGTGATAAAAAGGAGCTTCCTACCAGGTCCACTCGAAGATTGGCCTAGGGCCATTTGCAAGGTTGGTCGCTTCTTGGATTGTTATCATGTTGCTCGGTAGCACATGGGTGGTAAGTGTAGTGAAAACTCATCTTGGGAGGCGCTTTGAAAGAACACTCTTCTCCACTTGTCGTGGAGTTTGGGCGATCATTGTGGCTCCCTTGCAGGGCTTTGCATTTGTATTCCTCGGGAAAATTCTTGGTAACACATGAGTTGTGTTGTGGGCTCTTCGGATGGTTGCGGGATATAGTATATATATGTTGGCTT
Organism: Picea mariana; assembly: GCA_032191745.1. Lineage (NCBI taxonomy): Eukaryota > Viridiplantae > Streptophyta > Pinopsida > Pinales > Pinaceae > Picea > Picea mariana. The sequence goes on from JASDQU010026825.1 coordinate 19,694, forward strand.
TGAGTCATTGAGATCCTTTGTGGATGATGCAATTTCTTATGGTTTCCATTTGTCAAGTCCCATTGTGTTGTTGGTTCCATGAAGCCAATGTGATGTATTGTGTTTTATTTGTTGACGGTGGAGGTTTTTCATTCGTGCAAAAGGTGGTGCAGGAAACAAGATGGTTGTTGGGTATGCCTGAAGATTGGCCTTGGGTCATTTGTAGGAAGAATCAATTGAATTAGAAGGAAGAATTTCAAAAATCCTTCCCTCGTGGACTCACCATTTTGTCATAGGAATATTTTAGCATAGTGGGTAGAAACCATTCCACAATAGTGGATTGATATGCTAAGGAATAGAAATAAAAGAATTACCTATTCTACCCTCTCGAACAAACAAGCAAATGATCGAAAACAAAAGTTTAAGAGGAAAGAGAAAGGATTATACATGTGAGACATTCCTTTCAAGATATTCAAAGATTTAGGTTGAGTTGAAAGAGAAGGAGAAGGGAAACAGTCTTGAAATAAACCTACAAACAAGACGACAAATAAAGTATTAATGTTTTCTATAATGGTAAACTCTAGCACTAACTTGCTCAAAATGGTAAAATCCATAATTTACTTAATACCCATCCATAAAATTGCATATAATTGACATGAAACAACAATGTGAAATGGGGAAAAGAAATGAAATTATTATGTAATCAACAAGATAATAGTGCATTGTTACCTTGCATGAGATGGGTAGATCTAAACCTTCTCTCCTCAAGGTTCTTTCCTCAACAGGGCTCATGAGTCCAAAAGCATCTCCATATCTCTTCCCAAACTTCAAACAAGCAAGTAGAAAATGTACAAGAATGGTTCCAATATGGGGCACCCAAGATAATTCTAATGACATAACCTTATAATTCAATACAAAGATCCTCAAATTAATGTATAGGAGGCCTTTTTATACTTTGAGGGTGATGATGGATTCCCTTAAAGAAACATAAGATGAATGAGAGTAATAATGAAGGAACAACACTTGGCCTTGTCATAGGAGAGGTGAAAATGGGGGTGACACAAGACTTCCATCGACATAGATAAAATATGAAAGGGACATAGGTAAGAAATCATGAATTAAAATCCATGGGGGGGTGACTAAATTGATGTCAGAATGAGGAAAATAGAATGAATATGTTTGTATATTTAGGTGGAGTAAACAAAATTTAACAATTATAATGACAATATGGAATGACAAAACTAGATTAATCAATATCCATGCTTCAATCAACAAAACATTGACACCTCCATGGACTCACAGGGAAAATTCATGGAATATGAATATTTTTATTTAATTTTTATTCTTCTTTTATCTTTAGTGGAAAGAATAAAAGAATATGTTATGTTAATGAGAGAGGACAAGTATCAAGGTGTAAGAAAATCCATTCTCAAGTGTGCAAGGGAACATAAGGGTGAAAAGAAAGTAGATAAATAAGTGTGCAAGAAATGATGGACACCTTAATGCAAGCCCCCTCTCAAATGACAATGTTTTGTATTCATTTGGATCTTTGGATTCTTGTATAAGAAATAAGAAATAGGTGAGAAACAAAATGTGAAGTGTAGCAACAAATTACAAAAAAAAAGGTGGGAGCCCATAAGGGAGTGGATAGGAATTGAGAAGAGAAGAGAATGAGGTTCAAGTGCCATCTAAGACTATAAAGGATCTCATTTATATGGGGAACACTCACGATGGATGTCAAACTACAAAGGGTTCTAAATTGGGGTTACCCATCATAGGGAGGCCTTTAATATTGGACAAGTGTTAAAATAGGTGTCAAAGTACCAATGTCCAACCAAGGTGGACCCTAAGGTGATTGAATTGGAAAAAAGGTTTAAATATGAATATGTGGAGGGAAATATTAAACCTATATGATGGCTTAGACAAATAATTATAGAAGTCCATGAAAATAAGGTGAATTATCTTGAATCCAAATGATAACATGTTCAAATTCCTACACCTAAGAAGTAATGACAACCATGTAAAGAAGAGAAAAAACATAAATCCAACTGTGAAAATGGTGCAAAGGGTTAGGAAATAGAGAAGTATGAGGTCCCCATATTGTGGATCGTTGGAGGATGAAAGGAACAATTTCTCATTAGTGGATGATTCATTGCCATGGTGTTCCTAAAAAGTGGTGGAAAACTCTACAATGCATTCAAATAAGGTTATGACCTTCTTGGCTTTCACAATGGAAAACTCTACTTTGCTCGAGCTTGATAGTGTACCTTATGAGTAATATTAATATTAACATTATAGAAGGCCTTAGGGAATGTTGAAATTAATTGTTTATTTAATATATGCAATATATTGGTCATTATCTTTACATTGGATTCCACTAATATTAGATACTATTATAGACTTCTAGGATGTGGACACAAACGTGGCAAGAGAGACGATTATGTCACAAACGTGGCAAGAGAGATGACTAGGTGGAAAACATGGAAAGAGAGATGGAAATGTGGAAAGAGAGACGTTAACGTGGCAATAGAGACATCAACATGGAAATACCGACGTTGTCGGGCAAGATGATTTTTTATTTTATTTTTAATTTCCTCTATTTTCGGATAGTATGGACAATTTTGTCCATAATGCTGCAAATAGAACATCAAAATTTTTACAATATGTACTAGTGATGAAACAGAACTGGACTTCGCCACCACCTACCAAATGTTGGGCACAAACACAGTTGTCGCTAATTTCCATCTTCAAGATGGGTTGTTGTTCCATCTGGGCCATATCTGCGTTCCATCAAGTGAACGAGTGAAGCTGATATGGGAATCCCACTACAGTCAGGTGGAAGGACACTTCGACATTCAAAAGATAGTGGCAATGCTGCAAAAACATTTATATTGGCCGAAACTTCAACAAGAGGTCAACAAGTTTATCAGGTCATGCACTACCTGCGCGATTTCCAAACCGGCCACTAAGAAAAAGGGCTTGTACACCCCTCTACTAACTCTTGATAGGCCATGGGAATCCATCTCAATGGACTACATTTCAATCCTCCCATACACCAAGTGAGACAATGACTGTGTTTTTGTGGTTGTGGATCGCTTTCTAAGATGGCGATTTTGGTCGCCTGCAAGAAGAGCATCACAACAGATGCCACTACCAAGTTCTTCTTTAAACGAGTCTAGGTAAATTTTGGAATCCCACAAACCATTGTCTCAGATCAAGAAAATCGACTTCTTAGCACATTCTGGTTGAGCCTCTAGTCACTGATGGACACCAGGCTCACCAAATCCACGACCTTCCACCCCTAGTCAGATGGCCAAACCAAGGTCATAAATTGAATGATTGTGCATATCCTACGCATGCATAATTCCAAGAACCCTCACACATGGGATGAGAGTCTACCCTATGTTGAGCATAGCTACAATCGAGCCCTGCATAGCTCAACCGGCCACATCCCCTTTCAGGTGGGGTTGGGATTCCAACCATTGGGTCCCATAGATGTTGCACTACCCCTTGCGGTCACCTCGACCGACTCATCTCCTGCTCCAACTGAAGTTGAAAATCCCACCCAGTTCATTGAGTGGATCCAACACATCCACCAACAGGTTCAGGATATCCTACAGAAGTCCAATGACAAGTACAACTAGTTTCATGATCAACATCAGGTGCCGCATAAGTTTCAGGTGGGCGAAAAAGTTTGGTTTCACTTGTAGAAAGAGTGCCTTACAGGACCCCGTCAGAAGCTTCTCCCACTCTATTATGGTTCGTATACCATCACCAAGGCTTTGGGTGATAATTCTTTCGAGCTCAACATTCCTTCTTTCCTTGGCTTGCACCTAGTGTTCAACGTGGATATCACTTAACCATATTTCCCACCATTATTGGACACCTCAGAGATAGCAGAAAAACTGACACCAACAGAGCTCAACCCCAACTGCATTCAATAGGAATCCAGTGATCAAATTGTGGAAAAATAGATCAAGGGCACTCACTAGCAAAGGATCCATCTTTATCGAGTTTTCAAAGCAAGGCAACTCTTGCACCATGGCAAGTGGCTCACCCGAGGCCAAATTCAGCTAAAATTTCCTCATCTGGTGGGGGAACTCAACGCAATGGAGACCATTTATTCCTAATGGGGGAGGATTGATCCATTTGGATTTCGGTGGCCTCTCACCTATTCCAACTGGCTCATTTTAGCAGTTTTCCAGTTTGGCAGTTTTTTCCCTAGTTTTTGGGTCCTTGATTTGCGGGGTCATTTTGAGGCCATAAACAATGTTTTTAGGACTCGCCACATCTAGAGTGACCTTTGATAGATAGCAACAAAATATGTAGTCCTCAGATAGACCTTTCCAATGGGCTATCATGCGCCTAAAATGGAGATCGTATGCAAACGTTACAGCCCTGGGAAGTTGATGTACTAACTTACCCAAACGGGGCCCACATGACTTTTGGTGCTTCATCTCCTAGGGTTAGGTTTTTGGATGTCTAGGGTTTTTGACATTCCTTTTTATTATAAAAATTCCTTCAGAGACTTATTGTAATCATCTTCTTGCAAATGAGCGTAGTAGTCACATCTCTTCTCAGAGATAAGCCGCCACCATTCTAGCGAGCTTGTTTCTGCTGCATTTTGTAGTTTCATCTTATTTCCTTCTTGAATAGAAACTAGTTTTATTGTGTATCTTCTATTCTGTATTAAGAATCTTTTGATAATAATATGTATTTATTTTTTTCTGCAAATATATTCTGGATCACCTTGGGATTCCATCTCAATGGATTACATGTCTGGCCTTCCATCCACCAAGCAAGGAAATGATTGTGTATTTGTGGTTGTTGATCGGTTTTTGAAGATGGCCATCCTCACAGCTTGAAAGAAGAATATCATAGTTGTAGATATTGCCAATCTTTTCTTCAAACAAGTGCGGATCCATTTTTGGATACCACAGACCATCATCTCCGACTGGGAAAGCAGGTTCCTTATCACATTTTGGCCGAGTCTCTAGTCACTGTTGGACACCAAGCTCACTAAATCCACTGATTTTCACCCCCAAACAAATGGCCAAATAGAGGTCGTCAATCAAATGATTGTGCACATTATACACATGTACAACTCTAAGCATCCGCGTACATGGGATGAGAGTCTCCCCCATGTTCAACACAATTACAACAGGGATCTCCTTAGCTCCACTGGCCATAGTCCATTTCAGGTGGGGTTGGGAATCCAACCCTTGGGTCCCATTGATGTTGCACTACCTATTGCAACCCCATAGACAGACTCTTCCCATGTTCATTCTGAGATCAACAAAGCCACTAGATTCGTTGAGCAGATTCAGCACATCTACCAACAGGTCCATGAGATTTTACAGAAAGTCAATGCTAAGCATAAGCAGTGCCATGATCAACATAGGGTACCACACTAGTTTCAAGTTAGAGATAAATTCTGGTTACATTTGCAGAAGGAGTTTCTTATAGGGCCCCATCAGAAGCTATGCCCATTTTTCTATGGGCCTTACACCATCACCAAGTCTATGGGTAGCAATTCTTTTGAGCTCAACACTCCATCCTTCCTTGGATTGCACCTAGTGTTCAATGTGGACCTCCTCCAACCATACTTTCCATCAATATTGGACACCTCAGAGATTGCAGAATAGCTGAAACCAACAGGGCTCAACCCTGACTGCATGGAACATGCATCCACTGATCAGATAGTGGAAACACGAATCAAGGGCACTCACGAGCAGAGGATCCAACTTTAATAGGTTGTCAAGGCAAGGTAGCTCCTCCACCAAGGAAAGTGACTCACCTGGGGCCAAATTCATTAGAAGTTTCATCACCTAATGGGGGAACTCAACACAATGGAGACCATTTCTTCCTAAGGGGGGGAGACTTCTCCCGATGGATATTGGTGGCCACCCACCTATTCCAACTGGCTCCTCTTAACAGTTTTTAGTTCAGCACTTTCTTTTGTACTTATTTGTAATTGTGGGTTCTACACTTTCGGGGTTGTCTGAAGCCCTACACATATTCTAGGTGGATATTGATGGCCTCCCACTTAATCCAACTATCTTATTTTGTATGTTTTCTTGTCAACACATCTTGTTGTACTTCCAAGGTTGTTTTGGGGCCCTAAACAGTGTTTTTTTGGCTTGCCACAGTCAAATTTTAAATGAAGTCAAAGTTTGATGACGTAATGTGTAGTTCTCGAAAATACCTTTCCAACGGGCTATCACGTGCCTAAAACAGAGGTCGTATGCAAAAGTTACAACCCTGGGAATTTGAGGTACCAACTTACCCATAGGGGCCCACAAAACTTTTGTTGTTTCATCTCCTAGGGTTAGTTTTTTGGATTTCTAGGGTTTTGGCATTCATGAGTAATGTTAAAAAGGCCTCTGGAGCCTCATTGTACTCATTCTGATCAGAAGGATGCACGTAGTAGCCACATCTCTTCTTAGAGATAGCTACCACCATTGGAGTGAGTGTTTCAGTTCTGCAGTTTTATAGTTTCATCCTATTTCATTTATTCAATAGAAGATATTGTTCACTGGATATCTATGTTGTTCTTCATATGTTTATGTTTATTGTATTCATTTTGTTAATCAGTTCATTCTGCTCCTAAATCTGGATCAGCCTTACCATTTGCGCCTACATTGCACACTTAGTTCATTCTTCTTGACTCCTCATACATATCAACTAGTATTTCTGAACTCACAAACTTCCTTTGTGATCAATAACCATCACTAACTCATTCATCCCGAACTACATCTACCCAAAAACCCATTACATATTTATACATTGATATTAGGGCTTAGCCTGTTACAAACTGGAAAAAATGCCCCAAAAGTTTTAACTAATATCTTCCTTTTGCATGCTAACCAACTGCTTTTCCTTCTTCCGTGTGCGCTACTCTTGGCTGACTTGTCATGCAATCCGCTCTTACATGATTCCCAAAATGACCTGCTCCAACAGTTGTGAAATCATATAAATTTATTTCTTTAAGCATTGTGATGTAAATTTGTACATGTATATCATCATAGTGTGCACCGAGCATGGTGCACAATTGTAGGGGAGGGGGAATGTAACATCCCCACTATAATCCCCAGTTTAATTAATGCTTAATGTAAATATAAAGTGTGGCCATGAGCCAGCCATGTGTATGCGAAATGTATTTTTGAATGTTAATAATAAAATGTGATGCCAACTTCTAAGGGGAGATTAACATAGATGGGGTATAAAGTAGTCCACAAGAGAGAGGAGGGTCTAAGATAATTCTAAGAGAGGGTTCCAAGGAGGAATTATTGATGTCTATTAATTCCACCAACATTCCTGAATTTTATTATCATTATGTATTGAACTCTAGTTTTTTATTAACTGTCCCCAAATCCAATCATTGAATGCATATAAGAAGGTGGGTGTGAGAAGTCATATCCCATAGTTATTGGGATCATCAGGGCTGAGTACAATCAGCTTGGGAAAGTGTATGAGTCAAGCAAGAAATCTAAAAGAGAGGAAATTTGTATGGGAAGTTACAACAGTTTTAGACAATCAAGTTTTTGGCATGAACAACAAGTATAGAGAATAAAAAAAGAGCTTGGAGTTAGAGAAACCATAAAGGGTGAATTCTAGAGCATGTTGGAGCATTTTGGAGAAGAATACTGAAGATATAGGTTGTTAGGCCTAAATAGTGAACTCTTGTGTGAGTTGAACTGTATCATCAAGTGTTTGTTGTTGTTTGCTAGTAGTTTTCCTAACAGTGAGTTCCCTTGAGTTCCTGACATAGATATTCTTGATAACCTATGCTAGAGAGACCATGATAAACAAATGGGACACCTAAGGGGTTGAGATCATTGAAGGGGTTCATTCGTTGGGTTGGGAAGGTCGAGAGGAAGAGAGCTGGTGGAAAATTGGGATAGTTATAGGATAATACCAATGGGTTGTGAGATTTATATGCTATGAGTGGACAGTGAGAGACCACCCTCTTTTGTGGATTGTTAGCCACATATCGAGGGTGAGTTATTGTTGAGATTTTGAACAAGTCTATGGTTGGGTGGAACATATGTCCTAAGCATTTAGTTGCACAAACACTTTTAAAATATAAGTGTTTTATCTGTTTATGTCTTGCATTATGAGTTTTAATTTGTTGTGCATGAACTTTTTGTATGAGACTGATTTACATGTTGTTGTAATAAGTTATTAGCTACATTCATATCATTCTTATCATGTTGTATATGCATTCACTAAATGGTATCTGATAATAGTTAAATTTGTATGTAGTTTGTAGATGATAAGATACATGAGCTAGTTAGAAGTAAATTTTTAATTTTTATGTGTAATTCTACATGTAATGGACCTCAGTTGGGCTAGGTGATGTTACAAAGAATAACAAAAGGTGGAGTGAGGATGACCAAAAAGGATTATCTCCAATCAATCATCTAAACTATTTATGTTAGGGTCCTAACCCGCACATAGGTAGATCAATATATTCGGATGTAATAAAGGTCAATATTAATAAGGTCTTTCAATAAAATAGAATAAGGCGGATGTAAAAAGACCTAATAGAAGCTTCCACTTCTAGAAGGATATTCCTCTAGATGTTTCTCTTAGTAGGCATATTTAGTATAAATAAGGGTCGAGGGTATGAAAACCCTAGCTTGGAGATTATTGTAATAGAACGCTACTTGATTGGAGGTTGCCCCCTCGAAGAGGCCCATGAACATTGCTTTCTGAATCAAAGTGCTATTTCTATTGTTGTTCTTATATCATTTCTATGTTATTGTGGAGATTATGCTGGTTATATTACTGTTATTCTACCATTTCTAGCATTTTATTTCTGTTTTGCATACTTTTTATATCTGGTATATTACAAGTGGTATCAGAGCACTTTCCTTGGCAGAAATTGTGGGAATTTTGTTTCTTCAGGGTAGAGATGTATTCGAGCATCTTTAAGCCACATAGATCTGTCATTACGCACATAAACTCGTGGTTGAGGGATTCATACATGCAGGAAATACAATTGGTTCTTAAGCACACATCTATTGGCCACCCTTGTAACCCCTATTGGTACCCCTTCGAGTGGTAGCGCATCAGAAAACACCTATGTACGGATCGGCCTAGATTTCCTGAAGCCCTCTTTAGATAAACCGATCAGTCGCCTGACTGCTATAGTGCCACTGAGAACAACACTCGGGAAGATACTCTCTAGTACCTGGGTAGTCGGGTAGTACAACTAAGGGTATGGTCTATCGTCCTTAGTTAGTGCCCTGAGATATTGGGTCGAGTACTACTATTGGACCCCACACATATATCAGAGAGCTATAGCATAGGGCAAAGTCTTGTCTGTAGAACCCTTGAATACCTAACCTTTGGGGGACAAAAACATAAACAAATTAAAACAGGCAAGATCTATTGTTGCGCAACTGTGTTTGGGTTGCCAAGCAAATACACATTTTTTTATGGTTAAGCATTTGGGGATTTCATCGCTGTAGTATTCTTCAGTCCGGAGTATAACTCCACAGGTGTTAAAAAAAAAAAAAAATCTGGAAAATTTTCACCATTATTTGAGACCTATTCCATTGGATTCATCTCTTCGCCCTTATCACATTCATCCATATCATTTTTCAGCAAAATTTTTGACCCCGCCTGCCCCTTTTCAGTTCACCCATCCTCATGGCCCATACCTATAGCCAAGACCTGGAAGCTCGCTTCAACACCTTGCAATCTGGTTTCCTCGAGACCCAAAAAGAAGTGAAACAACTCAGTGATATTGTTGCCTCCATCGATTCATCCATCAATACAACCATAAATACAACCATGCAGTCCTCAATGGAGGAAGTCAAACAAGAACTGACCACCCATCTTGAATCTGTCTTTG